>JAVQJL010035371.1:0-25472 GCA_036024295.1 Nannoperca obscura
CCCCCCCCCCCCCCCCGCCCCCCCCCCCCCCCCCCCCCCCCCCCCCCCCCCGCCAGAGGAGATGGTTGGCTTGTTATGATCTTTTAAAAATTTTGGTTTTTTATCTTTTTTATTTTATATGTATATAAGAATCATCACAGTCACACACACACACACACACACACACACCTTGTTATATTTGGTTTGACTGAAATATAGTATTATATATATTATAGTACATAAAGTATCTTTTATGACTGCGCTAGGAGATGTCACAGTGCCACAATGTTGGTTAGTTTTCAGTGTTGATGTGTCTTCAATTTTGAATAACATGATATTACTTTGTTTGAAGGGTTTGTTGTGGATACTCATTTCATCCTTTTTTTGGCCTTTTATTGATGTTTTTAATATCTTGTCTAGAATAATATGTATCTGTCCAGTCTTATATATCTGTTGTCTGAAGAAGACTGGATGTGGAAAGTAACTAAGTACATTTCATCGAGCTGTACTGAATATTATTGTATAAATATATTACCAAATACAGCTCTGGGGTACTTTACTTGAGTATTTAATTTTTCTGCTACTTTTCACTTGTAATTTGCTGCATTTCAGAAAGAAATATTGTGCTTTTTACAATATGATATATATTTCATAGCTATAGTTACCGCATTGCTACTATGCACAGTAAATGAAACCACCCAATAGGATAAAATAGGTAGAACCAGCTCCAAAGCCTGCTACAACATTTAAATGCTTATTAGCGCATAGGTAACAATAATCCACAGGTAAAATATATAATAGTGCAACACTGACCAAGGCCATATTACTTACTAAGTACTGCTAATACTTCTTCTGCTAGTGCTTTTGTACTTTTACCGAAGTAACATTTTGATTACAAGACTTTTACTTATATGGAAGTATTTGTACACTGTGATACTGATACTTTTACTTAATAATCTGAATACTTCTTCAACCGCTGCTGAGACATTTGGTTTATAGAATGAGAAATAAAAAGACTCACGAGTTTGTGGCTTTCACCTCGATTTGGTGTATGTCTACATTCAGATTAATGAACAGCTGCGTGAAAATACCCCCACATTCATTTACTGTCAAAAAACTGCACAAACATCTTCAGCGTGAAATTTGCAGCACGTTCCTGCTCAGAGACAAGAAACTGTGCCAGATATTTGTGACAGCATTAAATGTGAATTTCAACATTTTGCCCCTGAGACACCACAAAGATAACAACTGCTTCACATGTCCACCTTGCTGGCGGCTCTGTTTTGTCTCCAGTCCTGCACTTAGTTTGAAAAGATTTGCCTCTTGTGAGAGTTATGAGCAGAGGGGAGGGAGAGAGAGAAAGACAGAGCGAGATGAAAGGAGTGAGAGTGAGTATGGTGACAACAGTACCTGCCGGGGAGGACGGGCAGGAATCTAACACACACCAGGCCTTCAACCCCAGTGTCACAGCTCTTCAAGATCTCTCTGAGACTTCATCGCTAAGCCTGAGTCCACTGCTGTCGTATGTAGCAGGATGCTCACAACAGTGTCGGCATCCTTCTGGGCTTTCGCCTGATTAAGAGTTGCAGTTCAGTGATAACACTGGCTTACCTGCTCTTTCTGCTGTAGGATAGTGGTGTGGAAGGCTGTTTCTGATCAAGCAGAGGCTCCTCATCTGTCCCCTGGTGAGACAAGTCTTCCTTTAACTCAGTGGACAAATGGCAGGTGATGATGCAGATAAGCAGACGACCACAGGCTCAGTGAGATGGTGGGACTGCCTTCTTCTTCTTCTTCTTCTAGTGGACATCAGCAGGAGCTGGCTCTCGCGGGCGGTGTCTGAGCTTAGTGTCGTCCTAAAACCAAACTGTTAGTCCACACAGGGGGCACGAGAAGAAAAGCAGGGGCATCACGAGAGAGTGTTCCCCCCCCCCACAGCCCTCCCTTCTGTCTCTCCTCCTCCTCCATGTCCTCCTCCTCCTCCTCTCCCCCGCTCTTCCCCTTTCTTCTTACATCCCTGGTGCTCTATTTTTTGCTGGGAAGCATTCTTCGGCAGCAGGAGGGGAAGTGGAATTGTTTTCTGGATCAATGGCAATTTCACTCCGAGTCAACTTCCAGAGTGCACTTATTTACTGTGTGGTCCTTGACGTTTACAGCTCTGTTGCCTGTGGTGTTTTTAGTGACGGGCATGGTGAAATTCCTGTAATGCAAGTTTTTTTTAAAGGCTTACAAAATAAACTGTATTTAAGCCTCTTTGTTTGCCCATGTTTGTATGCATTTATTCTGTAGTAAATTCAAGCAAAGACAAGCTAATGAATGAATAGAATACATTCATTATATGTTTATTTTAGCCTTACTTTGGAGACCCATGATTAATCTAAATCTAAATAACCCAAAGCTAAAATTACACCAGTAAACACAGAAGAAACAGTTATAAAGTCAGGTGTTTTGGTGGAAATACTGTATCTACTTGATTCATCTGTTCGTCCCTCTGTCCTTACTCCTCCTCTCCAAGCTCTGGTCTGAAACCACTGAAGTTTGGGATGTGAACAGAGCGTTTTCTTGTCTGCGGTATGGGGTGTACGTTTTATTCACAGTCGGTCTGCAGATACACGCTGCATTATATAACGGGAATCTTTTAGGTTTGATTCCTCCTTGCTGGAGGGCCTACGTGCTTTCAAAGGCATTCATATGGCTGTAATTATGTGGTGGGGGCACACAGCATGTATGAGCACGCACACACGGATACACAGTACGTTCACTGATGTGACTTCAATCCAACATTTGCATCATTCTTTGATTTGGCCAACGTTACGTTATCTGTCTTCTCCTTTAAGTATGTCAAAATTCACTCTCTGGATTTTCTTCCTATTCAAGCTTTTTCACACACGGAGACATTTTGGGAAATTTGCTAATTGGTTTTCTTGGGAGAGTTAGATGAGAAGAACTCTTTTTGTGAGTGTGAAGCTGCCACTAAATGCTGGTTAGCTTATCTTAGCACTGAGAGGGAAAACTGGGAGCAAACTCCAGGAAGACTCCAGGAAGTCACTGCACCCAGCCGAGAAATAGTTTGACACAAAACCCTGTAAAACCACAACGTTGTTGTCCTTACACTACGGTTTCTGTATGAATTAAATAAATGAGATATAACATGTTGTGCTCATTAGTGAGCTTTAGAGGCTCTGGCAGGTGAATTGTGTAAACTGTCCTCCCCGGAAAAATGTGAGCATCAGTCATGACAGCGAATGCTGAAAAAATGTTTTTATGTGCAAGCGACAAAACTCTCCAGTAGTCATGGTAGTTGGCAGGAGATTAGGCCAATGTTACGGCCTGATCAGAGATTTGAATGGCTAAATTCTCCACTCCAACAACTGCGGCTTTCACCTCAGAGCAGGGAAAATGTTTTTGCATGAATAAATAGCAGGAGAAACCAAGTGATTAGGATCTCATGACAAACCCTGCAGATCTCTGTCCAGAAGCTGTGACCTCATCTCTGCTGTAGGCCTCAAAAAATGTGTCATGTGATTATCTGTGGTACTTGAATTAATTCTGTTCTTTCTTGCTCTTATAAGACTAAACAAAACCCTTTGTCCCATGCAAAGCCTCTTTGTGAGGGCTGTGTCAGGGCGTTACCTCAACACGGACTAACTAAAACTAAATCACCCTTTTTCCTTAACCATTTTAAAAAGGTTGCTGGTCAGTAAGAATTGCATGTTATTTCTGAGTTCCCTTAAACAAAAGGCCGTGGAGCACCTAACATCTCCTCAGGCCCCAGTCAGCGACACTGTTTAATGGAGTGTTTGAAGGGATGGAAAAGCTGTTGCTAATTCCTAATTACGTAGCCTTCCTCAGTTTAAAGACTCTGACGTTTCCATTGTGCTGCACATCAGGATGGATTTAGAAGTGGAACAACATTGACACAGAATAACAGCATGAAGTGATTTGTAACAAAGAAGTGATGTTCCACGACTTTACTTAATCTCATCAATTACAGCTTCTCGGCAGTGCCAGGATGAGGTCTGAATGTGTGTGTGTGTGTGTGTGTGTGTTACAGAGAGATCAAGAGCAAGAGAAGTGAGACGACAACTGCATGTGTTTATGTATGCCCCTGTGTGTGAATGTAGTGTACGCGTACTTGAGTGTTTGATGGAAAAAGCCCACACTGCCAGGATGCATTAGTGTAAACCCTCCCCACCCGCCCCCCCAGCCTGACCCCTGCCTGCTAAACCCATTTCAGCCATGCCTCGCCCGCGTCCGAGGGAAGCCAGGCTTGATGGACACGTGCTCCTGAACGGCCATCACAACCTCATATACACCCTCCAACTCATCTCTGTAATCCAGTAGTGGCTGCCTCGAATACGCTCAGAGAGTCTGACAATGAAGTGTAGCATCAAACTCCAGAGAGGGAAAAGGTTGAGAAGAGAAACTCAAGGTTGTTTCAGTTGAGGCGAACACATACATGCACAAACTGTGTATCTGACAGGAGTGACAGGAGCACTTCCTGTCAATCAGACACATTTACTGTACTTGTCATCAAGCATCTTTCTCAGTGTCCCCTCAGAGGCTTCAGGTTTGGATTTCTTTTTTTTTACTTTACTTTTATAATTTAAAAATATATATATATATAATAAGGCATACCTTACAAGTTTTATGAATGGTTAATAAATCCTGTATTAATGATTTGTAAATCATTATTAAGCCATCTATAAGGACAAGGTCCATTAGGTTTGGTGGATATTCTCCTCCAGCATTATTTGCTTATCTAGCTCCCTAAATCAACACCACTACACATGGTCAAACTGTCCAATAAAACTGCAGAGCATCTGGCGCAAAATCCATTTATTTACAACTTTTAAACATTAACTTTTATTATTATTACATAACTGTGGACTTTATTAGACATTAGAAAGGGACTGAAAAAGAAAGTGGTGTGATGGAAATTTACTCTATCCCCATATTAATCTGTATCATGATGACTTCATCTCTGTCTCTTGAGCATTCTTGCCATGCAACTGTCCTTGTGTCTGTCCTCGCAAACCCTCGAGAATTCATTCCTGACTGCTGACTTGTTGGGGCTTTGCTACCTTCACATACTTGGCTTCCTATAAAGACAGTGTAACCAGGTTCTTCCTGGCCCTTCTTGACTGTGACACCCCTTGAGTGCACATCAACGGGTCCTTTCTGCAGAAAGCTTAAATAACTACTCAAAAGACTTTTAATTTCCAGATTTCCACCACAAACTTGGTGTCAGAAGTGGGATTGCTCGTCTGAGTTCGTCCAGACTCGGTGTGGAAGGTGACAGCGCATCCTGAAGTTTGGCTTCAGCCTCAACCTCCCCACAAAACAAGGTGGAGACGGAGGACCGGACACCCCAGGCTGGTCATCTCAGCGCTGCGATCTAAAAGAACAGAGATTTGTTTTTCTGAATGAAAAATAATTTTTTGGAATGACAATTTGAAACCGTTTTGGCAACCTTTGGTTAAAGTGGAATTAAAAAAGGGTGTCAACTGGCGGTGTTAGAAGGTGAAGGCCTTCTCAAGTCTGGGCACTTTAAATAAACTCCGTTTAACCAAGGTTAGGGAAAAAACAACCTGGAGAGGTAAAATTGACGAATTTCCTCTGACTGCTAAGATCACAGTCGAAACGATGAGTGAAAAGGATAACAAAGCTGGACAGAGAAACAGGAAAGTACAGTAACAAATAACAATAACAATAAAAATAAAATAACCTGTTACAAAGATAGAAAGAAAAAACAGTAACAAAGCACAATAAAACTGTTTAAAGGGCCTGGGACCCTAAAACTACTGTGTGAAGTAGGTTGCAAATTGTGTACACGTCAGAATAACACTGGCTGAACCTTTATTGAAATTCCACTTCAGGGAAAAAAACAAAACAAAACAAAACAAAAAAGTAGGAATATTATAATAAAGCAAAAGTGAGATTGAGTATTAATGAAGCAATAAGTGAGTACAAATGAAAAGTTAAAATACATCTCATGATAACAGTTGCAATCAATAACTAAAATCTCACACTATAAACAAACAAACAAACGAACAAACAAAAAAAATACTCAGACACTCATCATCCATTAAGGTAATCCAGTCAAAAGATGGATATACAAAATGAATGAGGTAAACAAGGATGAAACCATATATAAATAAAATCATCATGGGTCAATCTGGGAGTAAAAATGAATGTAAAGATGACGGATGTGAGTTGAGCGGTCTGAACATTGCACCATGTGAACCATGGCGAGGCATCTGTGTCCCAAATCAAATACTGGGTGAAAGAATGTGGCTTTCCTCAAACAGGAAGCTTCCCCTCAAGACAATTAGCGCAACTAAGAGAAAAACTAGAGGAAAAAGAGAAAAACAAAACCGAAAACGTTAAACCCGATTGGAAAGCATTTAGTTTATGGTTGGAAGAAACACAAAGGAGGGAGAGAAGATCACAGGCAGGGACAGAGAAAAATTCACTTGTGTCTCAGTGTTTCAAAATGCCAGGTCCCGACCTCGACTGTGCGCCGCCGAGAAGACGACAGCCACCAGCAGCTCCAAACGCACCACAGCCTGAGCCAGAGGGGGCTGTGGGAGGCCCAGTGCCCAATGAAAGCGCTGTTACGGCTCCTCCACCGCCGTATCCCAGCAACCATAGCGGGCAGACACCAAAACAACGACTATATCCTGATCTGACGACAACATCAGAACCATCGGGGACTTGGTCGATGACACGGACCGGACTTCCATACAAAACAAAGAAAGAGAAAACAACAACAACCATGCCAGTGGTCGAAGTATCGGGTCCCGAGGGTCCAGTTCTGGTCCCCAGACCATGGACCACACGAGACATCAGGGATGCCATGACACACCTTCCCAGCCCAAATGAAGGAGGCAGAGTATTTGCTGCAGAATTGCTCATATTCTGCAGATAATTCAGGCCACTAGAAGGTTCTTTTTAAAAAGTTAAAAATAAGGCTGGTGGTATTTTATATTTCACATATCGTCAATAAATCTCAGAAAAAGTCAAAAATCAGTGCATCCAACTTCCCTACCCTGTTTGTGGACTTGGTCCTGAACCTGTTTGTTCTTATTGAAGCAGAAAAATAGAATAAAATCACAAATAAAAACGTTTATTTTTTAAAAAGGCATAGCAATTTCCTGAAACAGCTAGGCACAGTAGTTCTTACCAAAAGAAAACTCAAACAGGTGTAAATGGTGCATTTGTTGGAGACTATTTTCAGCTTTGGATTAATACATAAATTAAATAACCTATATCAGGGTTTTGGTAATACTTATCAGTAGGATCAATTCATTGACAACTTTAATTCGAATGCTGCTCTTACAAATTGATTTTATTTATTTTCCCACAATGCATTAATAAATCATTTATTAACTATTAATAACTCAACGTGTTACACTTTATTAACCCTTTAAGGAGTATCAACAAGTAATATTAAACTGAGATGTTTCTACTTTGTGTAACACAGGACACAAACTGTAGGAGTGTGTTTTACTCTTTTAATTTGGTCTCAGTGTAAAACTCCCACCATCAATCCTCCCTCTCTTCTCATCAACAGTAAAGATACTGTTAAAAGCAGTTTATTATTAAAACAGTGTTGCTGTGTTGATAAGCCGACCCAGAGAAGAGGAAGAGCACGTGGTGGCGGGTAGTAATTATCTGTGCTGTTTGCTCATGATAGGGTGACAGAGCTTTGAGGCAACAGGTGAAGGATTTTTGAGAAGCTGACATGGCGGTCAGTCATTCGTCAAGTATTTTAGACTTCTGTCACTTAAGACTTCATCTTTTTCTAACACTGTTTGAGTCTACAGATTTAGACTGGTGCTATTCTTGACTGAAATGCCACCCCAGATTCAGGGCATTATGATGAATAGGTTATGGGTCCATATATGGGTCACATGTGTGTGTCAAGGATGGTTGTTTCCGTGTTTGTTCAGTGCTTATCTGTTTTTTCCCCCCATCAGCAATCGCTGTGGATACAATAGGCAGTTGCAAGATAGGGACACAATACATTTTCCTTAATGTTCCAAGATTTCCTTGAGTTAGTTGATTTAAAAGACATTTTCATTAACCTGACCGCAATTAGGAAACAACAAAAAAGTATTTTTATTTCTTGTTGAACCTTTGTGATAAAGCCATTTAAATGTTAATCTGTAACGTGCTAAACGTTAGCATAACAGTAGCACAAGAGAAGAGCAATAAGTCAGAGAATTGTCTAGTTACACATCCATGTTTGCTGTAAAAAGGCCTCAAATATCCAATGTCAGTCAGGCTTCAATCAACATTTTTATTCCAAACATTTTTATAAGATTACTGTAGGTTTCTTTGTAACGGATTTAACAAAATGAAAGCAAACAAAGCTCACGTAGTGGACCTTGTCAGTTCCTCCTCCGCCCTACTAAGTACAAGGTTATCAAGATGTGGAGAGAGCCGGAGGAAACATGGACTCTTAATGCCACTCCACAGCATCCCAGTGTGCAGCTGTCGAGAAGGAGCAGCCTAACAAATGCAGGAAGAGGGATATCTACAAGACCCCTCACCCAAGACAAGTAACTCAGACATGAGGACAGACGGGTGCTGTGTGCGTGTGTGTGTGTGTGTGTGTGAACAGATTGACTTTGTCCAGCGTATGTTTTATGTGTGCATGATGATTGAAGACAGACATGGCGTGTATGTATGTTTATGTGCCCACCATACATCCCTGAAAACAAACAATGAATGAGGTCCATCAGGTCCAGCAGACATTCAACATGCAGGGCAGAGAAAAAGGCCATTCAGGCTCTCAATACAGCCTCTTCCTCCATGTCGAACCTTGGACTGGGATTATCATAAATCAAATAAATAAAAATCAAGGGTCACTTCTTCGACAAATTAAATAAAATCATGAATGGTTGTTTTGTATTTTTTGGTGGAGCTTAGCATGTTCCCTCTCATGGTCTTGCTCACTTTACTATGGCGATGTTTTACGACTTCCTGTTTGTCCTGGTCATTGTTAAAGTGACACAGCTTGATGATTGAGGAAACAACATTAAATTATAAATCATTTCTGAATGTGTGTGAGAAAGTCTTGTGCGTGTTTGCTGGTGGATGGTTGACCGTGTGTGCCGACACTCCTATCCGTAGATAACATTGTGCCGAGCGGCTGGCTGACTGAGGGGACCTGGGAGGCATGAAATCATCTTGTGTCGGGCCATGTGTTCCCCTGATAGAGACAGAGAGGGTGTTACCCTCCTCTGAAATCTACCTCCAGCCCTTCAGGCAGCTCTTCCTGCCCTGAGCGATATGTATGCCCACAGTGGTCCCTCTTACACTGCATTTTTCAGGAACCTCAGTCACCCTTTATGCACTTTGATCCAAACATCAATTACCTTCATCCTCCTTTTGTTTTCTTTACTCAGTTTATAAGTCCATTAAGGACTGATTCCCTGTCAGGTAATAAAAAAAAACAGAAAATGTACCCTCAAATCTGAGAGCTGTTCTAATCAACATTCTTTTATATGTATCACATGACTACTCGTATGTGTAAAGGGTCGCTCTTAGTGATGGACCCACAGATTGTTATCGCCTGACTCTGTGCTGTGGAGCATTTTACAGATCATTGTTTTGGTTTTACAGCCCGCTACTTTACTGTTTCAGTTCACTCTCACCGCTCTCATCAGCGTCATTTTCAGTCATTCATAGCAATAAAGCTCTGAAGACCCACTGTCCTCTACCTGCTGATCACTAAACACCAATCTGACAAAGGTAGCAACTAGCTGGTGGACAAAGCGGAGCATATAGCTGCTAAAGAGCCAGATGGTTCCCTCACGAGTTGGTGGAGACCAAAGCTGAGCTCCAGCGGAAATCTAATGTGTGTCTGCTGTAAATAAGCAACAAGTACATCATATCAACTTAAAAAGTATGATGTAAAAAAGAAAATATGTAATTGTTGTGTTTACAGCTTGTTTCTGCTGCCCCCAAGTTGGCAAAACAAATGAGTTATTGCAGGTTTGACATGATGAATAAAAACACATGAACTCACATTTCCATGCAGTCAAACAACCGTCACCAACAAAGAAACTCAGCTGCTGTTCAGGAAAGCGATGCTCAGCAAATTGCACTATAACGTTACTATTTTTTTCATTGGAATGTGCTGTATAAATGGAATGCATTGCCTTTCCTTAGATTAGATGTCCACAGATTTTCCCAGCAGACATTTAGGCATGCTATAGCAGGAAAAGCACAGGTGTTACTGATAGCATTAAAAATGACTGCATTCCATTTAGGTGAGCTACTTCCAGGGCCTACTGTACATGCTGGCTCCCTGGCATGGATTACTGGGACACTTAATGCAAATGAGCCATTGCTAACAAAATGTGTTTCATCTGTCCTTTCCTGCACTGACAAGTCAAAATGTCTGCTGTGAAAAGGACCTTTTACAGGCTCCTCGTTCCTCCTCGTCATGCAGGTTAACCATTTCTGTATTGAGTGACTATTTAATTTGAATTAAACACTCTGAAACTCACCTAAACTGCTTCGTCTTCGTGGGTGTGTTTTGATCAGATTTTATTGACAGAGGTGGCAAAAAAAAACAACAAAAAAAAACAGTTTCTTCTTCAAATCTACCCTTAATAATCCATCAGTATCATCATACCACTATGGGATGTCGGGTCAGGACACGGAGACTGGACTTTATGTGGCGGGGTTTATAAACTGAACTGAAGGTGTAGGTAGAAATTGCTCACAGTCCTTCAGTCTAATTTATCTGTAGAGTAGTCCTCATAACTAATGCAATAAAAAAAATGAAAGACTAGCTTTATCAATAATAACTGAAGTAGAATGAACTGAAGCAGCAAAATCTCAGTAGTTAAAAGTGAGATTTCACACATACTGAAAATAAATGTCCTGGTTGTAGTAACTTTCATACAGCTTTATTGCTAACACTTTCTAAAAAGTCTCTCTAGCCTCAGCAGACATGAGATAAAACTAAACTAAAAGCAGGGAATGAGGTGCTAAAAACACAAACTATCTTCATCACACTTAACTGAACCATCCACTTAGTTTCTACACACACAACCAGTGAGGTTTACTTTGGTGCGGTCCTCACAACTACCAACTGCTAAAAGTATCTGCTGTGTGGCACAGATTTCATCAGCCTGTTGGAGATGATGTTGCTATGGTGATTAATTGGCTCCTTTCTACACTTCCACTGGATTTACATTATCACAGGTGTGTGGAATTAAAGTATGTTCTACTATTTTAAATGTTCAGATATGTGTCAGTGTGTTTGAATGAAGCATTACCTCATATGTGCCTGAAATTATATTTTTTTTATGCCACAGCTTCTTTGAAATTACTGTCAAGAGTATAGATTCAGTTTTTTATGTTGTTCAATTCTGATTGGTGCGTGGAAATCACTGACATAGACTTTCTTTTTAATCAGAGACCCACACACTTCAAACTGAAATATCTCATGAAAAAATCATCACTCATAGTAAAAAGATAATCGAGAAAATAGGTTCTTTAATGTAAATCCTCTGTTGGGACTATCTCCAGCAGTGCTGAGCCCGTTAAGAATTAACACTCCAATCTCCCTCGGGGTGAGCTAAATGTCAGGTTTTCATTTTATCAGCATCCAAAATCAAGGGTTTTTCCTCTGATCACCTTTTTATGTTATTTTTCCTTAATTATACAGGGAGAAATCCATCAAAATCATCAAAGACAAATATATCATCCACTGTAGCTTAAATTTAAAATCAATGCGTGGTGTTGCGTTTGAGGAAAGGGCATGGGTCTTTATGGTCATCAAGGAACTCATTAAGTTGAGGAGGCAGTGGCAAAGTGGGAACAACAAACACAAAGAAAAGCAACACAATGCTGCTTTACAAGAGTCCAAGAGAGGCGGTCTTTTCACTTCCTGCCTGTCTCCAGCCATCATCTCGACTCCTCTAAAGTTATCCTAAACTTCAGCCTCTCTCATCCAGACTCTCATATCCAGGCACTCGCAGCGCCCCGCCTCCCTCCATTAAAGCCCCCTGCCTGCCCTCCACCCACCCCTTCTCCATTGTGTGCTCGTCGATTCTCCTCTCCCTCCCATGGTGACTGGCGTTACACAGAGAGGAAGCTGCCCTTCCACTTCCGTCTTCACTGGTGAGAACAATTCATGCCTGGTCTCTCACCCCCGTCTCTCTCTCCCTGTCTGTCTCTCTCTCTCTCTTAAACCCGGACTACATGAAGCTGCCAGGTGACTTGGTTTCCTGAGGCAGGGCCAGGTCCTGTAAAACTGTAGAGGAATCTACTAACATGCTTTAGACTGTCTGCGACTCCAGGCGAAAGAACATAGTTCAGGGGAAGTGTATGTAAGTGTGAACTATAGCAGCTTTGTTGCAAATAATGTACATTATATCATAGTAATATAATGTGTGGGACCAGTTTAGAATAGCACCCGTAAACTCCAGATTCCAGTTATCTGTTATAATATAACGTACTTTTATTTCTGTTGGTAACACTAAGAGAGCATGAAAACAGGTATTTGCCCTGTGAAATAAACTTAACCTATTTAGGCCTCTTTGGCTGCAAAACCCAGAGACATGTGAGTCATTTATTTGGAATGGGTTTTGTTCTGTTGTTTTGTCGCTCATTGACTCATGCAGCAGCCAATAGTTAATATGATGTAATGACTTGTCGGGACCCTCTTGAAAATTAAATGATTCACTGATACAGCCGTTACGAGGGTTCAACAGTGAGTATTGCTTGGCTGCCAAGAGTCACAAGCCAAAAAGGTTGGGGACCAGAGGTGTGTAAAATAATATTCAATCCTGTTTCCTGATCCTACTGTTGCTAATTGCACCAGATATATCTTGTTGACTAATCACTTTACTGATTGTATATGTCTGGCAGCAAGCACCAAATCATAAACAACGTTCACCAAATTTCCCAGGAGGAACATCACAGGCATTTGAGATCTAAACACCAGACCCACACACCCAAATACATGCACAAGACAATAGTGGCCACTTTGACAACTGAGTCCCCTCACACACACGAGGGTGGTGTGCACTCGTGTTGCAACAGGACGTGGAAGGGGAAACCTTAAGCACAAATTCAGGTAGTGAGTCTAAACAGTCTAATCTTCTCACCATTTAAACACGCCACTCTCTTTTGTAATCTTACCAACGATCAATCTGTATTTAACTCTCCAACAAACTGTCTTACAATTGCCGGCAAAAAATATTTACAGAGGCACAAACTTCTGTAATTTTTGAACACCACTTTTTCTTTTGAAATGATGCATTTTACTTTCTTAGCTCTCAAAATGTATATGGATGTGAGTGTTTTTGTGTGCCAGTTCCTGTAGTAAAATGTTTTTCACGAGCCTGGTTATATATTTCCAAGCTCTAAATGACTGTGTCCCATGAGACTATTGCCTGTGTGAGCAGTTGAGCACAGGAGGGACAGTGGGCTGGTCCAAATTCAACAAATCTGACCTTGTGAACACAATGGTTGAACCCAAGTCCAGTTGGACGACAAAAACTCTGCCCTCACAAACACAATGCAATGGCCCATGACCATATATGACACATGTTATATGGCCTGCCTGTGTGTGGGTGCATTCGTGTAGCTTAGATGTGTGTCTGTGCATATGTGTGAGTACCACTAAGTATGTATTTAAACTCATTCTGACTGACTGGAATACATTTTTGTCTCAGTTTAAGATCACAGGGTCAAGTTCCTGAACTGCAACTTTCATTAATCTTCATCACCAGTTTCTGTTGGCTAACACTGAAGCGAGTGGCCGCAGTGTCACTGTTGTTTGTTCAGTGAATTTAGGATGCCTTTGTGAATGGTTTCAAACTTTCTCACCATCGCAGGAAAGAAACGACCGCTTGGTTCTCAGAGGAAACGAAAAATTGCCGGAAAAGATTGTTCACACTTGAAAGTGAGAGAAAGAAAAGTCTGTGTAAAAGTGTCCGCATAGCAAAGAAGGCTGCTGATAAATTCTTGGTATCTTGATGTCTAATAGTTCCATTGGCTCTAAACAGATGACTCATGAAAAAAAAAAAAACACTTACAAAGAGGTAAAATGAAGGCTTTGTCACTGAGGCAGACCGTCACTAAAACACACACACACACACAAAAATAATGGGACTAACACATAAGAGCACAAATATGTATGACCTTTTGTTTGCACACTGAACAAACAAGTGTTCAGAAACAAGTGTATCTCTGTCTTTAAGCGTAAGCCTTATGCCATTGAGGTCTTAGTGTTGTGCTATGTCATGGGACTCAGCACTGCCCCCAGGTCACGTTATATCTGTGAAGGGCATCGCTGATAGCATCTCTTCAAACCCGCTGTGAATGCTGCCTTTATGTGGATGTGAGACTATGTATGACACAGACGATTCATGTGAAGTTCATGTGATTAAAATAGTGAATGAGAAAAAAGACACAGAAACGTCGTGAGCTTATAGGTTTTTCCTAAAAATGCTGTATAGTCATCTCAGTTATAATTACAAACCCATGACATATTATTAGATGGTTTTATTATAACATAACATAAAATACCTTAAAATTACATAATATAATATACAATTATTTTAGGTAGGTAAAATTAGCAATACCTCAATGTAAAAGTACTGCATTCAAAATGTTAGTTAGGTAGATGAATGTACATGTTAGCAGCTAAATGTAAACTGCCAGCCAGGGAGGTGACTGCATTAATGTTGATTTCTAAACTGCTGATCTGTGAGTTTAGTTCAATTTAACTATATGTAAAGGTCTATCAAAGGTGTGCCTTTTGGAAAATATGCTATCAACAGATTTATACCACTTTAATTTCTGCACAGTAAATATGGAAGTACAGACAGCATTCAGCTAGCTTAGCACAAAGACTGCAAACAGGGGAAACAGCTAGCCTGGTTCTGTCCTAAGGTAAGAAAATATGCCTACCAGCACTTCTAAAGCTCACTAATGAAAAATGAATTATTGTTTGTTTAATATGTACAAAAACCAAAGTGTAAAACACTGTTGTTTCCAGTCTTTATGCTAAGCTAAACTAACCAGGATGGTGTAGCTTTGCTGACCCCCGTCAGAGTGTTATAATACATTCTTGCCACATCAAATGCAAAAACACAATGTTACAAGTAAATGCAAGACTTAAATTAATGAAAAACTAAAAAGTGATCATATTTGCCAAATCACACTTTTGGTGTATTTACATAGCTGTGCAGGCATCAATTAACTTGCAGTTTATAGTGTTTACTGTAGCTCCTTCTTTCAGCTCTTCCCTCTGCTCAGAGGATAAGAGTGAATACAACCTTCAAGGAAAGGCGAGGAATCACTCTGACTTCAGTAATCTCAGTCTTTTCATCTGATGCTTACAATTTACTCTCATTTGAGAGGGCTCAAAATAAATGCTTGAAGTGTTTGAACCTTATTTGCATTAGTGGACAGGCTCAAATCTGCTTGTTTTAAGTCCTCTGTTGAGTAAAGGATGCCCCCTATCAGCTTCAATAGAATATTCAAATCAAGTTGAAAGTGTGTAATGCATGAAGACTGCTGTATATTACGACTTCAGCATTTTTAGCTGAGAGCAAAACCAGGAGGCCTTTCACAGAACACCCACGAAAAAAGTAAAGCAGGATTGTACCTTTTAAGATTGTACCGTAGCTAGAGCAGTTCTTTACATTTAAGAATAAGCCTGACATTGCTCTACAGTTTTATTACTGACAACAAATGCCACGAAAAGTCCAAATCTAACAATACCATAGGCCTCTTCTCAGTACTTTTCTACCGTGGCACTCAGCCCCTTTTTTTAAATGTTAAGTATTTGCGAGCAACATTAGCATTTATTTTGTGGTTTATATCCACCTGAACAATGTCCAATATTGACTCATCGTTTAGCTCTGTTTTGGTCTCCACCAACTCCTGAGGGAAATATCTGTCTCATTTGTAGTTAAATGCTCCACTATGTTCACCCGCTAGCAACAGGTTTTTTTTTTTTTTTCTAAAACAGCAAACAGCTGCCTGTTGCAGCTGGAAATGCCGCTGATAAGAGAGATGAGAGACAATAAAACAGTAAAGTTGTAGGCCTGAAAAATGAATCCTGAACTGAAAGAAGCTGTAGAGCTGAGGGAACTGAAGGAAACCCTAAGTTCTAAAAGATTATGTATTTTTTAGTTATTTTATTCACCCAATTTATTATCTTGTGCCTGAGATGGATCTAAAATATGGTGTGCCTGTCTTCCAGGACTCTGTAACGAGCAACACCTTTCACATTACATTTGTTTATTTATTTGATCAGTTGTATTTTTTTTGCTTTCTGTCCTTTTACTCACCTGAAAACTAAAGGTGCTCCTCCAACTCAAGAAAAGCCTCCTGCAAAGTCTCAGAGAAGCCAAAGTGTAAAAATAAAAAGTCTTCAATTCTATACATTGCATTTTGTGGATTGTACAGTTAAGTCAGCTTGATTTTAAATATTGTTTTCTTTGTTTCTGTTACCCAACTTCTGTTCTAAAAGGTGCTGTGGAAATAAAGTTGGCATGCTTGCTTGCTTGCAGTTTTGAATGGCCAATGCTGTGCTGCAGTCCTTGTTGCTGCTAACTCCCACTGTTGTCCTGAGAGGAGTGCAGATGGAGGGGGAGGCAGACCAACCATGAGCTGCAACAAGGACATGATCCGTTGATGTGGTAAAACCAGAAGCTCCGCTGCAGAGAATTGAATCCATGTGAAGGTATAATGAATACCATCATTGTAGATCAAAGGTATGCATCTGTTCAGAACAGGACTTAATACGCTCTTGTTACATGACACGAGTAATAAAAAGGTAATTTTCAGTACAAAAATGCACTTCCCCTGAAAAGTGTTGTGCTTCAGGGAGTGGTGGGAGATGTTCATTGTGTGAGAGGTAACCAGGAGGCCAAATCAAACCAACCCCCTGCCAACATGTGTCAGAATCACATAATGCATATTGTTAGATTAAATACATGTCTTATATTGCACCACATTGATAAGGTCGTTACAAAAGTAAGATTTCAGTTACTTCCTGTCTTTCAAAGGCCCTGCGAGCAGGAAGCGCGTGGCACCATCGCGCCGTAGGCAGATCGGCGTACGATATGTTTGTTAGCGTGTTAGCATTCTGATTAACGTCCAGTTGGTGCCCTGCTTCGGAGGTCTAATCTGGCCTCACGCCTCACTGCACGTGCTCAATAGAGTCCGCACCCTGCATCATGACATCATGTCTTTGTGTGAAATCCCGGTGCCATTCACGGGCCCACCGTAGGGCTTAGCATGCAAGCGTCCACTATACCAACACACAGCTCTTTAAAGGGAGTCCCCTGGTCCCCCAGCTCAGTGGATACACCCTGATGCCTCCACAGAGCTCTGAACATGGCTTCTATCCTCCGACACAACGGGCTGAGCCCATGTGCCATCCAGGGCCCCGAGGAGAGCGAGTATTTGGGCTTTTTGTTGGGGACATTTTTATATGAGAAGATATCACCCGTCCTGGATAAGTGGAGACTAGTTCTAGCTATCCAACCAGCTAACATACACACTGACGTTCCTGGACGCCATGTCATTCAGAGACAAACTGTAGCAATTTATTTGGGAACATTAAACACGGCAAGATAGTGCCTCACATTGGTCGTGTGACTGCGTTTAGATTACATCATCTATTTGTGAAAAGCTGTGAGATCAGTGAAGCTCAGTGTGGAGGCCAAATCTGCCACTAACCAACAGATCAGAGAGCAGGCATCAAGAGGCGGACTTTCTAGTTCACCAGCCCAGTGATGTCACCTAGGACAGAGAACGCTATTGGTTGAGAGACAGCGAGGGTTGGCTGTAATAAGATGGGCAGATCCATCCACAGAAGTAGTGATGACTTCTTTTGATCAATGATTGTTGATTTGGACCACTGATATATGTTACATGTGACCTGTAGTAGGAGGTCACTTTGTCCATCTGAGAAATCTATTAAAATATTCTGAAAAAATTAATAAGAGATGCTGTATTTCTTTCTTTACCCTTTTTATTTATAAATAAAAACATGTCACTGTTTTCTGTAAATTAATTTCTCCTTTAAAGACACTAATTTATCACATATTTCCTAAAACTGCATGGATGCAGTGGATCATACTTCCTTAAAAAGCAGCAAACCATTAATGACTTTGATTTGTGTATCATGTCCCAAGTTCCCCACTCAGACTTAACAAAAATTCTAAATTAATATATTATTTAAAATTTTAAATGAAAGATTAAACATAAATATGTTGAATATATGACTAACATGTGAGTTTTTGTACATTTCAACCCAGAAGTACCAGTAATGAAGGCAAATCAGACTTCAAAGAAAATGACATTGTTCAGACTTTTTTCATTAAATCCTCTGGATATGAAACAATAGTGGAACCTGGAAATTGGATTGTGCAAAGGGAAATGAGTTGTGTAAATGTAAGCAAACTGTCTGTTTCAAGACGCCAAGTAATATTTGTGTTCCTTCCTTTAACTTGGTACATCAGTGGTTTACTGGGAGAACAGATTTTCAACAGTTTGCATAACAAACAAAAGCTTTCTTCAAATAAACTTTTCCAAAAGTCCAACTGTGGTTTATAATGAAAGTATTTCGTTTTGGCACAAAGAAATCACATTGTTGATATACAGCAGGTCTTAGTTTTTCCACAATAGTGAAGAATTCAAATGTAACAGCGAGTCTGATAGACTAAATTATACATACATTCATACATATGGACATTTTTAAAGCCCCATTTTCCATTTTAAAACATCATTAGGTTGAAATGTGAGTAATAATATTAAGGTAGCACCTGTGAAGCTCCAATACTCAAACACCTGTCTAAAGTATTTGCAAATAAGATTAGCAGTGGTTTGTTTTCAGTTATACTGAGGAATGGGTGCATAAATGCTACATGAGCGGTGAGCTTGATTTTGTGTTATTATTCTGTTTTATCTGGGGGGGGGTGGGGGGCTTCACCAGAGAAACATTTTAAAGTGCAAACTGCATTATATATATATTAGATAATATATATTAATGTATAATTTCAAGTATGGTACGATTTATATCTTACATGTACATTTTCCAGTCAGTAATAAGAGGAAATATATTCTTTTTAAATTAAACATACAGAAAACTAAATACAAAAAATAAAAATGTAATTTGAGCTTTTTTCCTTACAACAAAACCTAATTGAAATACAAATTGTATTATTCTTTAAATGAATATTTAGTTTAAATTAATGCTTATTGTTACTGATTATATTAGGATGATTAAAATTAGCCAAATCAGTTGAAACCCCTTAAAATGAAGTACTATAATATCATAGTGTTGCATAGGAATAAAATTGCTGCACTTGTGTGTTTTCATATCTTTGCGCACACACAACTATGTAATTAAACTATATATTTAAATATATCTGTCAGGTCAAACATGCCGGTGTGACGCATCATGGAGTCATGAATCAGAGCTACAGAGTCAGAATCCCGTTGATCATTATTCAATTTATTCCTAATATCTTCAGTTGTAGAAAGGCTTATATAGTTACTGGTTGCATTTGTGCAAACCAGGAGGTTATTCCATAATAAGAATTCAAGATATTCAGACAGTGGAAACAATCCTGTTTGGGCTCTGCGGTAGCTTTTCCCTCTGTTCAAACATCAGTGGAAAGATCCAGAGATCAAAGATTGCCGCTGAATGTTTTTCTTCTCTGAGCCGTGAAAGTTTAACTAACCTCCCTAATAGAGACATTTCAGCGAGTCCTTTCACTCAACGGTTCACATGCTTCACATTCCAGCTAAGTGACACAGATATGATGATACACAAACGCACACACAGAGGTGGACATTCAGTTATCTACTTTGATAAAACTCACATGAAAATGAAGAATCAAAATGCAAAAGCTGCACTGTTTAGAAAGCATTTATCATATATACTTCAGCGGAAGATAAATAAAATGCCCAAAGAAATGTGTAAATGTTATTTTCATACAAAAAAAAACTAAATTAAAGTCATATTTACATATCAAACAAACGTTTAATGGCCTGTATCATACACTACATTTCATCTTTAGTGCCCTTAAGTATTCCTTTTCTATTGAGGTTTGCAAATTCAAAAATATTCACGAGGAAAACAGAATGTGTGACCTTTGTGATTTTGGAGAGAGGAGAGTGAGTGCCCTTTTCTTTTGTACTGCACATACTGGAATGTAAATCTGGCAACAAAACCCTGAAATTGTCTGGTGTAAAGATGATAAGAAAATGTAATTTTGATATGCTCAAATTTACTAACTTTGTCTTAAAGATGTAATATATAGATCTGATTATGAATGCAAATAATTCTTTTCAATTCAATTGTTTTTCTTTATTTATTTTTACTATTTTGTAGTAATGTTTGAAAATGCAATGCATGGCATTCTGTATCTGGCTTATATGTATTTGTGGTGTCTTGTAAAGCCCGTGCAGGATGGGCAAAGCTGTACGCATGACACAGTGATAAAATTCACATTCACAATTTAAATACAATTAGAAAGAACTTACCACCTCCTCTAAACAATATCAGAAAATAATAATAATATCAACATGAGAGCATTTATCCTATTTAAACCATAGTTGTAATTAACCTACTGCTGCCTGTCCTGAATAGCTGTAAAAACAACAATGTCCAGTGTTAATGCTGGAGGACGTAAACTCTCCTTCATCCCTGCCCGAGCCGATAGCTTGTCACTGACCTGACTCTCTGCTATAATGTCAGGCATGGCAGTTCAGCTGGAGGCCCATAAGCTGCTGTTGTTGTTGTTTCATCTACTGCATCTGGGCTTCTACATACAGTGTATATGTGTGAGGAAGTCGCATGCGTGGAGCCGAACTGCTCTGCTGTGGACTCGGTGCCCCGGCCGTACAGTGTCCATGTTGGTGTGGGAGCCTGAGGCCTGCTCCCATACATCCCCGCTCTGGCTCTGTTGATCCTATTGTCTCCTGCGTCACCACACGTCGCCCGGCAAATAAAGGCCGTCTGGCTCCAAGCTTAAATATTGCAGCAAACTAAAAACCAACCATCAGAGCCGATTCATTCACATCTGCTCAGTGGGGCGACAAGGACGGGGCTTTAGGTGGGAAAGAGGGCAGAAAAAAGTTCACTTTTCCCTGCCGGGTGCCAAGAGAACGGGACAGGACTCAACTTCGCCGGAGCCGCAGCTGTGGCAAGTTGCCCATTTGATTACATTTAACCTATATCATACCTTACAGAAGAGGGGGACTATTTTTTACTTATTGATCTCTCTTTATTGGTTTTAATTTGGGAGTTCTTGTGTGGACTTTTTTTTTAAAGAACTAGCAAGAGATTTTGGGGTTTTCACCAAGCAGCCATCCACACAGCAAAATCAATACCTTGCAAAAAAGTTTACCATTAAATTTGAGTCATTATGTTTATTGCTTTTTAAAATCTAATTGTAATGAAAATAGAATGGACTCTGTAGAAGTTTCAAATTCTTCACGTTTTCTTATAGAATCTAGTATGGTAACACAAAATTATGGCTTAGATTTGATTTTTGACAAGTTCGAATATCTTACTTTACGCACTCTTTGTTCCCCTCCCCCTGCCTGTCCTGCCTATCCCGCCCTCACTGTCTGTTTGCACCCTCGTTGTCCCTTCCTACCCCACCCTTCATTCTGCAGTGCTACGGACCGATCATGGGTGACTGGAGCTTTCTGGGTAACATTTTAGAGGAAGTTAACGAGCACTCTACGGTGATCGGCCGGGTGTGGCTCACAGTGCTCTTCATCTTCCGTATCCTCATCCTGGGCACGGCTGCGGAGTTTGTGTGGGGCGACGAGCAGTCTGACTATGTCTGCAACACACAGCAGCCCGGATGTGAGAACGTGTGCTACGACGAGGCCTTCCCCATCTCCCACATCCGCCTGTGGGTGCTGCAGATCATCTTTGTGTCCACGCCGTCTCTGGTGTACGTAGGTCATGCTGTGCATCATGTCCACATGGAGGAGAAACGCAAGGAGCGCGAGGAGGCAGAACTTAGCCGGCAGCAGGAGCTGAGCGAGGAGCGTCTCCCTCTGGCACCCGACCAGGGAAGCGTCCGCACCACTAAGGAGACCAGCACAAAGGGAAGCAAGAAGTTCAGGCTGGAGGGCACCCTGCTGAGGACCTACATCTGCCACATCATCTTCAAGACACTGTTTGAGGTGGGCTTCGTGGTGGGCCAGTACTTCCTGTATGGCTTCCGCATCCTGCCCCTGTACAAATGCAGCCGCTGGCCCTGCCCCAACACGGTGGACTGCTTTGTGTCTCGCCCCACGGAGAAGACCGTCTTCATCATCTTCATGTTGGCCGTGGCCTGTGTCTCGCTCTTTCTCAACTTTGTGGAGATCAGTCACCTGGGCCTGAAGAAGATTCGCTTTGTCTTTCGCAAGCCGGCCCCGGCCCCGGCTCAAGGTGAGGGCTCGGCCCCCCTTCCTCCACAAGGGAAGAGCCTGCCCCCCCTGGCTGTTCCCTCCCTGCAGAGAGCGAAAGGTTACAGGCTGCTGGAGGAGGAGAAAGCTCCCCCCATAACTCACCTCTACCCGCTGGCTGAGGTGGGCATGGAGGCTGGCAGAGGGGCCCCACCCTTCCAGGGGCTGGAGGAGAAGGCAGAGGAGGTGCTGCCCATGGATGACATCTCTAAGGTGTACGACGAGACTCTGCCCTCCTACGCCCAGACCACTGAGACAGGGGGGGTGACATTACACGAGGAGGAGGCCGAGGAGGAGCAGCCGGCAGAGGCGGAAGCAGAGAGGGTGGAGGAGGTTGCGGGTGAGGATGCGGAGGTAGAGGAGGCGGTGAACGGGGAGGGGGTAACTCCGGCGGAGGCAGGGATGGAGGCCACGGATACGATAGAAGACACCAGACCGCTGAGCCGACTGAGCAAAGCCAGCAGCAGGGCCAGGTCAGACGATCTCACCGTATGAACCTGTGAGAGAGAGCACACGTACACCTGCACACACCAAATGTTCAACATGAGAGAGAGCACACACACACCTAACTCAAGACAACGCACACTCTTGAACAGGCAGGTCAAAAATTAACGGATGAAAAACAAATATAACAGGGATCGATTACAACCTTTAAGACACGGGCAACAATTTTACAAAGTGACAAAAAATCTGCGTGTTTGTGATAAAAATGAAATATAAAAAGTAGAGGTTACAGAGGGGAGGAGTAGGTTTTTTATTAAGCGTGTTCTTATATTTAAAAAATGTGGAAAGGACACATGCAGGGGGGAAATGTTTTTACTTGATGAAAATCCATGTTCAATTTTTAGAAACATCTTTTTCTATTGAAAGAGTTTTAATCATATACAATGGAGGATTAGACATTTTTACATGGGGTTTGCGTAGATAGGAGAAAGAGAGTTATAATATACTTGTGTGTCTGCAAATCAGTAATTTCGCTGTAGTTAGGCACAGACTTTCATTCCCATTCAGACAGCCACATACTGCAAATGCAGCATGTGGCTGTGCACGGCGCGGGTGAGAAGGCTCTCGCACACACAAATCACACGATAAGGGCCGGTACATTTACAGGTATACAGCTCATAGAGATGAAGAAGAAAAGTCCATTTTCAGGTTGAGAAGAGCGTACCGCTGTTTTTTTTTTTTTTGGCACATTCAGGGGTTTAGACTCTGTGCAAGACCTTTAACCCTCATAACACCTCATCTATGCATCCATTTACACAGGATTCTTTCAAGTGAAGAGAGATGTGCATCAATTTCAGAGCATTTCTCTCCTTTTCATGTTTATATATATATCATGTAGCCAGAGCTGAGTTAGTGAGGAAAAACAAACAAACAAAAACAAAAAAAAAAGACCACACGTTGAATGTCTTTTTCAATGTGATTCTGCATCTCTTCATTTTAAATTTGCTTATGTTTTGTAGCCTTTAAGTAGAACTGTGTACTGTGATATCAGTTGTCCATGGAAGAGAGCAGGGCTCATTTTGTCCTATCAGAGAATGAACTATAGTAGCGACCTCAGGCCAAATCCTCTCTTTTCGTGCTGTACAAACACGCGTCCGGGTGATAAAGATCATGCACCATCAGCACAAAGTATTGTTGGAGGCGAGACAATAAAAGAAACCGCGCTCATCAATGACAACAAGCATCCTTGACCTGGCTGTGAAAAAAAATCTCTCTACTTGATTTTATGTGACCATAGTAGGTTCTTACCCCGCGAGAAATAAACAATACTCATGACATGCGTTCAAATTTAGAGAGAAACAAACAACTAGGGGCAACTCCCGCTGTACATAATGCCCTAACTCATGTCTAATAATGTACATAATGTGCAGAACAGCTGTTTTTTTCACTGTCTAGAGGAATCAAGTTGTAATTGTGAATACAATATTGATTTAATCTCACAAAGCCAATAAAGAGAAATACCCACGCTGCTGTATCATGCATAAATCTGAGTAAAGGTTCAGTTCCTCATTAGCAAATATTTTAATACAAAGTGGGTTACGCCTTAAAGTTTCATCCTCTTATATTCTCTGGTTATTGTTTACTCAAACAGCCACCACTGTATGACTTCCTGTGCCTTATGTAAATTCTCAAATGTTGTAAGATTGTAGCAAGTGCTTATTTTGCTCTGGGACCTATGTGAACTTGATGTTTTATTTGCTTTTATTTTGTATCTGAGTTTCATTTCTGTATGCGACCCCCCAGCACACACATGAACCCAGACACACATAAAAACACGTCTGTAACGCAGCTCCGATGGTTAAATAACAAGTATTAAAAGTATTAAAATGACCTTAAGATATATAGGGAATAAAGTTTCATGTTTGCAGACATGAACCCACCCACAAAGTGCAAGCTTTGTGCACGCACACACACACCCACACCTCACAGTGTTGGTTTTGGGGGTATGATCAAATGGCTCTAGAGAAACTCTGACAGATAAGGCAGCTTTGACCCCTTTGTGACCCCCAGCCATCCCTTCGCCTCCCATAATCCAATGATGTGGAATCTGAACCAAAGAGAGCCTTCAATGAATTCACCAAACTGTTGAACACATTTGAGCATTTAACAGTGTTACAATCAAAGCATGATGCTGGTCCTTGTGTACATCGATACGACTGGTAATGTATGACTTTTTGTATTTTAAGACTGTTGCATTGCCTGTATGTTTGTAAGAAGACGTGATTAATCTTTGGAAAGAAAAAAAAATCATTTTTACTAACTTGTAGTCTTCTTTGCTGATAGATGTGTGGCAGTATCTTCTTTTGGAATCTGAACCAACGCAATAAAAAGTCACACGTGGTCAAGAAGTGTTTCAGTGATCAATGTGTCAGTGTTTCTCTGCAACGTGGTCACACCGTCTCGCACGCACGCACGCACGCACGCACGCACGCACGCACGCACGCACGCACGCACGCACGCACACACACACACACACACACACACACACACACACACACACACACACACACACACACACACAC
>JAVQJL010035374.1:0-10712 GCA_036024295.1 Nannoperca obscura
TGTAGAGAAGCTAATACTGGAGAAATATGATCCCCCTTCCTGGTTCTTGTCAGTAAACGTGCTGCAGCGTTCTGGATCAGCTGGAGAGTCTTAAGGGACTTATTGGTGCAGCCTGATAATATTGAGTTGCAATAATCCAGCCTAGACGTAACAAATGCATGGACTAGTTTTTCTTTATCTTTTTGAGACAGGATGTGCCTGATTTTTGCAATGTTACGTAGGTGAAAGAAGGCAGTCCTAGAAGTTTGTTTTATGTGAGAGTGAGAGTTTTCTCCCCACCTTAAGGATTTCACCACCTGGTTTTATCAACAGAACCACTCAGCTCCCATAAATAGGGCTATTCATGTGCCTAACCTAGACTGATCTACTGCAGGAAATAAGCTCCATACGTACAAGGCACAGTGACCCCACAATACAGTACCCCCTCACGAATACGGCCTCCAGTGTTTTCACTGTGTTTTAACCATCAATTGTGAGATGCATATCAACCAGGACATGCTGGTGATGTGCTAAACTGTGTTTCTTGTTAGACTGCCATGGTGAAAAATCACCTGAAAAATTTATTATAGGGTTAGAAGGCTGGATTCACTGATGCTACTTTAATATAATATTATAATCAAATTTTAGCTGGTAGTAAGAATTCATTCATTTGGTTAGTGGGTTTCTCAGAAAACAGCATACATGATTCATGTTTGATTCTTAGAATGGAAATGTATGTTGTTCGGACAGCACTTGAGGAAGGTTTGCATTTGACTCTGAGAACCTTTTCTAAAGTCTTGATGACACAGTAAAAGTGTTTAACAGCACTACCTAAGGTTTTTGCACACTGAAGGATAAAGGTTCCCCAACAAAATACATCCATGAGGACAATAAATAGGCTGCCAGCAACTCTTTAAATCAGAGCAAGTGAATCACTCCCAGATGGATCTACATTGTTCAAAACGAGGTAGTTTGTCACTCGCTCCTCCTTGCTGTCTTTGCTCTGATTGTTTGTTTGGCCTTTTAATATACACTTATTACTTAGCACAGCTGTCACTGATTAGCCTCTTACAGTGTATGTTCTGTCCTAAATTTTGTCTTTTTATATATGCTGTATCTTTTTTTCAGTTTAGTGAGGGCGTTACTCTACAGAAAGTAAATAAAATAAACAACAAACCTTTGGAAACAATGCTACATAGGTGGATTATATTAGTTTGGATTGCAAGCCATAGGGTTGCATGACTGTTTCCTTATATGCTTTTTACTTCAGAAAGCCTTGGCCAAACAAATAGTTTGATTGACTGTATTTACAGTAAAACAAATATCTTGGATGAAGGACAAGCAGAAATAAAAAGGAAGCAGGCAGTTTGCAGTTCAGTTTAATGCCAGCTCTTCAGATGAATGTTGTTGAAAATCTCAAGAGGCCGTAGAGACCAGATGTGAGGGGTTGGCACACGTATGAAACCATGGGTCTTCATGGACACTTTAACTGTCACGTAGTCTTTCAGCAAGTAGCTTTAATTCCATTCGCCACATTCGTTTCGAAACACAGAATCCCACAAAAGCTTTTAAATCTGAAAAACTAGTGCAACTTTAAGACAATGCATATCTTTACTGTAGCCTTCATTATTTTCAATGCAAACCCCCAAATAAACCATTAGAGATCATATAATTGAAAAATTTGTTTGAAGTATTGAAAACAGCTAGCAGGAAACCTGACAGCCCTGCAGAAAGAAAAACCTCCCAAATTCCAAAGCTGGGTCTGTTAGAGAGGTGGGAACACTGATCACACTGATAGACAAACCAGACACTTTCAGAGAAAGGGAGAAGGAGAGCAAGGAGAAAGAAAAATGAGTGGAGCTGAAGAGAAATACACTCAAAATTAATCAAAGCTTCAAGTTTCCCTTTGTGTTGAAACTGTATTTTTGTCATACCTGAGGTGTTTCCAGTGTCCGCAAATCCAGACACATAAGTAACACTGCAACTGCTATTGTTTATGAGAATGCTCATCATTGTTCTTGGGGGTCATTATCTGACAGAATATCCTACTCTTTAATACTTTAAATACTCTAAAAATACCTTATTTTAGAAATATGTGAAGCAGTTCAATAATGTGTACGTCCGCATTCACAAATGCTCATGAAGTTTCCACTTCTTCCCACCCACCCTTCTCCCTCATCATCATAACTCCTCTCTCTCTCTCTCTCTCTCTCTCTCTTTCTCTCTCTGACTCTCTCTCTCAGGAACACACGCCCGGACCACTGAAACCAAGCTCTTCCAGAGATTTGGACTATTTCAGAGCGCTCCCCACCCCCCGACTACTTGAAAAGATTTCCACAGATGCTGCCACATTCTACTGCTTTCCTCTATTTTCCTCTCATTTCGTTCTGAGTCTGTCTTTTGAAATCATCAGCACTGATCATGTGGTCAATATCTGAAATCTGTGTCTATTCTTTCTATTATATTTCTTTAGTTTATACATTAAATTAAGTAACAGGTTTTCTCTTTCTTTGGTTGTCATTGTGAGTGTAACTCTTTTTTCATTTGTTTTTTTACTTGGGCTCACACTTTGGTGCTAATTCAAATAGTGAGGGCTTTATGAGAGACGGTCACTGACTTACGCAAACATAATTGGGCTGTGTTGTTGACTGATTTGCTCCGAGCCAGACAGAGGGATGTCTCTCAGTCTGAATCATCAGGTGCACAGAGGATGGCCAGTCAAGCACAAACAAACAAATGTTTGAATTCACACTCAGTCACACATGCACACAAATAATGTGATAAAACAGCAATGAAAGTGTAACTTCTTGCGCCTCAAGTTTCCATTACCACACGTCAGTTTTTGTAACTCAAAAAGTACAACTCAGAAAGTATATAGTGACAAAACGACCACATTAAATTGTTGGTTTGCAATACAATTTCTTGTGTATTATGTAAATCTGACTTAATTAGAACGTTTCTGAGTTTTTGTCAGGGTCAGTAGTGCACTGTTGTGGTGGTAGAGCACTTGTTTCTATGTTGAAGAAAAGTGAGACCTTTTTGACACATGAAATCCTTGATCTGGGGGAAAAAAAATCAAATTTTAAGCTACACACTAACATCCATCTCAAAGCAGAAGGAGGAATCGAACATCCTGTGGTAAGAACACAGAGCAAAACCCCCGCTGCTTACAAACATAATTAACCCATTTGCTTTTAAGTCCATAACTCTCATGGCGATATTTGAAATCAATAAGCCACAGTTTGTTTAGTGGATACAGTTTATTTAGCCAAGCTGGAAAACCACAAGACTGCTAGTTCCCAGCCTTTTTCATGCTCCATCAATAAACATCTAAATTCATATCACAAGACTGCAGATTTTGTTGCTACTAATTAAGGGTTGCTGTCTGGCTGATTTGTACATGATGTAACTCGTAATGCAAAAACCAAAAGGTCGTAAGAAGTCACAGTCCAAAATGAGTCTGTGAAGTCAAAGCCTGATATATCTTATTTCTGTCCATGGACTTCCATTGTTGTCAAAAACTATTAAAAACAAATCAGTGATCCACATTGTTGCACTGGGTGACATTATATGAACATGGTTACTGTGGCTTAATTTGAGTCGATGATACAGACACTGTCCTCCTGCTATAAATACTCACTAGTTCATTAAATTTACAGCTGAGAAAATGTACAATTTACTCCTGTTTTGAGTGTTTTTGTTAAAAATTACAGTGGCCATCTGTTTTTAGAATTTTTTATAAAAACTGAACTAGCACTGGACCTAACAAGCATTTTTATTAGATTCTTAGAATTAGAAGTCTTTTAATGGTTTGGACTATAAAGGTCGGAAAATAGTCTGTCTGTCTTGTTTGTCCAGTAAACAGTCCAAAACCCAGAGACATGCAGTTAAGGATTAGAAAATCATGCTATCAGCAGTGACTTTTAGGCTTTTCTGGTTGAAAAAGTTGCTGATTCATTTTTGAGCGACTAAATGATAAGTTGACAAATTGTTCCAGGTCTGAATGAAACCATGTTTGTGACTTGTTTTTAAAGACTTATGTTTTCAATACGATTGAGTGGGTTTTGGGCTGAGTAGCCTACCACAGGCAGATTAAGGACGTTTGAAAGAATTTAAAGACATTGTTGGTTTTGTTCTTTTCATTCAGTTTGTTGACAATAACAAGTGTGTAGAATATTCCCAGCCTTAACGTTTAACAGGAGTCATATTTTGGGGAATTTTGGACAACTGAATGAAATCTGGGTGGGAGAACTAAACAATGTGAGTAGTGTGAGGAGTAAATTCTGGCCCAGTAGTAGAAAGCAGGCTACTGGAAGTAATGTTATTATGGCTATAGGTAGTCTGACAGTGAGTTCTTTCACATCCAACCCAGCTGGTGATGTCATGGCTTTTGTTATTTCAGCGGAGATCTCACATGGCCTCAGTTAAAGCTCTCGCTGCTGTGTGCACCCCTCTCTCTCTCTTTCTCTCTCTCTCTCTCTCCTTATCATCAATCTCCTACTCGTGGCGTCCCACCCTCACCTCCTTTTTCAGCTGTCCCCTCCCTCACTCTTGCATTCCATCTTTCCCACCCACCTTACCTCTCACTCCCTCTTTTTCTATTTTTCTGCAACGTTCTCTGTCTGTCCCCTTTCTCTCTTCTCTCTCTCTCTCTCTTCTTTTTTTCCCATACTCTTCCACACTCAACCTGATTATCTTTCCAGACAAACTTCATTCCTAAACAACTTCAGATCTGTATTTACTGACTCTTCCTAGCACAGGTCTTCAGTGCAAATTATAAGAGATACAACAGATTAAACTTCCTGATGCTGTAATTTGTCACCAAATCATAAAAAATACTTGCAATTATTACTGAAAATTATTGGAAGACAATCATCAGTGATTAATAAAATGTCCTAAAAGTATGCAATGTGTCCTTGCTAAAACAATTATTTTTCCTGTCCTCATGTTGGCAGGAATATTTCCTAACCTCTGGGACTCTTGCATGACACACATTTGATACCTCAACTGCCAGTGTTTATTTTCTCATCCTTTCTGAAACTCCGGGGGACACTGTCACCCTTAACCCCTCACCCTGCTGGAGGGGGACATGTCTGTCAGTTCAGCACAGAGGTGCTTTGAAGAAGTATATCAAAACCCAGCCACAGGATGCTTCGGGCCATCTCTTTTCCAGACATAATTGAGGTTTGCAGATCTGAAACAAAGCAAGGTCTTGTCTTGACTCACTGACAGCAACTCGTAATACTTAAACCATGCATGCACTCTCACAGACATGGAGAGGAGAAGCTCATAGACACAGGGTGTCATTTCCGAAGGAGAATTCTCTTCAAAGACATCTGTGCGCTGCTTACTAAAATAGGTTATACGCACAGGCACAACACCTCTCCTCAGCACACACCTCACAATATCTCCATATACCATGAAGCAGCATATGCACTCCTTTCGATACTGTTTCAGCTGTTTCACAACTGTTGACAGATTTTCAGTCCACAAAACATTGGCCGATGCTGCCAGACTGTCAGTTACTACCAGCAATAAGAAAATAAGAAACTACAGCTGATTTTGGGTCTCCAGCCTATGAATAGATAATTGGTGGTTCAGTGATCCAAAGATCCCTGGGTTGTGCAGGGTTTATGGGCACGCCACAAGATCACAAAAGGAAAACAATTATAATTTGCCTGGAACTTTACAATGCCAGACATACGCATTTTGTGCAGAAAATGTCTGAAACTATGCATAATTACAAGTTGCACAATGTTCATGTAAGCTTGTATAGTAGGCATTACATAAAAACGCAAACACTGCATGTGTTTTATAAGCAAATGAAAAGTGAAAGAACAAAATGTAAAATGACTCAACTTCACGTTTGACCATATTTAACCCACAGAGTTGAACTACTTGTATATTTAAATTAAATGGTTTATGACCAAAAACAAATCTATTATGTTGATGTTTGCAGTCTTCTCGCAAGTTTCAATGATTTGCATGGTTGCAGGTGTTTACAACAGGGTATTCCACTGACCGAGGATCAGTCATTACTCCACTTGAACCATGGACTAATAAATTAACCTCACAAACAAACTAATTTGTATGATTCTCCAACCCGCTGGACAACCACTGGTCACCTTAGGCTGCCAAGCCGGCAGAGAATAGCGCTAATGCTGCACACTCAGGACGCACCAGCTGCCCGAGTTTCCAATAAAGTGTGAGGGGGTCAAAGGTCAAAGCTCACAGGTCACAATCTTCAGGGGGGTGAGGACTCTGCATAAATGACGCAACCAAACTGTCCCTTGCTGCTTATATATAGCTAGGGTTGTAGCTACAGAGTACAAGTGGCTCTTGATGGCATCTCCATGAGCACTCAATAACATATGACCGGGTTAGAGTCGGAACGAGAGTGTGAATCCTGCTGTATGGGCTCAATACAGATGTCTTAAGGGAAGATCAAGGCTGTTTGGTTTGGCCATGTGTTCCCTACATAAACAGGAGAGGTCCTGGTGATTATCATATTAAAGAGAATGTAGAATGGGGTGTTGCTTCTCCAGTCATTGCATCTTAAATTCAGGGGAAGTTTGGTTTTAACAAGGAAGATATAATAAATTGAAATAAAATTGAAATTGAATAATGATCAGTGGTGAGAAGTAGTAGTACATTTAGTACACTTAGTACATTTACTCAAGTACTGTACTTAAATCCGAAATAAATTATTTTTACCACTCAGGCGCAGTGGAAACATATTATCCCATTTTACATAACTTAATGTTATAAACTTCAACACCTCATTAATCTAAGTCCAATATTGACACTCTTTCAGCTCTGTTTTTGGTCTCCACCAACTCTGGGTCTTCAGCTGCTAAAAGCACATCCTATTTTGTAGTGAGCATGCAAACCCACTCTAAAGTCTATCACATAATAATGGGATATTATGTGATTTGCTTCAACAGCTTCATAGGTCTTACCACATATGTGCTACTGTATATGAAGCACATGTTCATTTAAAAATGACCTTGAAAAAAGACACTTAAATGTTTACATCAAGTTTCACGGAGCTATCACTGTCATTGCATTACAGAAGGTTTTGCCATTTCGAACTTACTTGTGTGTCACAGCCATACACTGTATCCTGGTGGTCTACAGCTGTAGTCCTTTAAAATGCACAGCGTAGAATTGAAATTGGTGCAAAACTGACAATTTAACAAAATAAAGTCTTTCTAATAAAAAACTCTCCTTTTAATTTTGCAAAGTACCAATGAAACATTGGAGTGTATCACACTGGATAATCACTGCCATGATAACGTGTGAAATACAGACAAGAGGAAACACAGATATCATCTCCTCTAAGAAGTTCTCTCCTGAAACCAAGATGATACTGAGAGGGATGGAAATATGATAATTCAACTGTCTTACTTGTCCATCTCACCATGTTAATGTTCATCCGACTATCTGGTCAGCGCTGTGTGACAGTCTGCATGCTGCAGGCCCTCAACCTTGACCAGGGTCATCTTTTTTTTTCAAACAGTCCTCTCAGGAATGCCACCATTAGATCAAATTTCTTCCCCTTCACTCTAGTCTGAGCTTCCTACACAAAGGCCAGCGCAGCTTATTACATGCATGAGTAATAACACAGTGGACAAACCAGGTGAGACACCTGGCCTCGCCTTCTTATAAATCACTCTGTTTCTTCAGTTTTCAGGGCAATGAAATAAGGAAAAGGAAAATCCAATGTTCTGTTTTAGTAAAAAACTTACACTAAGCTCACAGGTGTGATAACAATCATCTATAAAAGTTAATGCTGCCCATGCAAAATAAACATAGGAACACAAATCATGCTTATTTAATGTATTTACCCACATTGACAACTTGTCTCTGTGGTCACTATTAAATTGAAGTGTACTTTCACATAAGCACCGATGTATACAATCACCACCCACCTGTGTAATGCTCTTATAAAATATCACAACTTGGTATATTTTTAGGGCCAACACACAGAATAGGTCAGATTATAAAACTTGCCTTTACAACACGCTGTTTATTGTGCACAGGCCAGGCAGAGAAAATAAAGAAGCGCCTTCAATTAGCGCAACGGAGTGATTCTGACATCGCTTTGCTTTCGACGAACACGGCAGGGGAGAAAAGGGGGAGGGCACCAAAGTTAGGGGTAAAAGTTTCGGATTTTTTTCGGGTTCAGTAGCAGCACGTGTAGAAAGGAGGGGTTAGGGACTGGAATAATGGAACCTGGGAGACAGAATGGGAGGGTAACGAGGCTCAGATTTCAGCCTGCCGGGGGGTAAGGGGCCGGACTGATATTTGGGAATATACGAAGATTCATTGAAGGCAACGGGGACATAAAACTACAGCGTCTGGCCAGAAGCGCTCGGTGCTGAGTTTCTGCTGCAGGTCTGCTGCCGTTGGATTCCCCCCATCGGTTTTTTTTTTTTTTGGGAAGAGTGAATTTCGAATGGTTTGACTTTTGTAACCGGGGACACACACACTAAATACTGAGAGAAGCCTCAGCTCCCTTCGCACCCTTCTTTCTCCCATTGAGGGCCCTGCATGTCTAATATTTAGACATGTTCAACCTTATGGATTCCAGGACTGTACTGCTACTTGTAGCAACCCAAGTTTGTCTATTAGCCGTTGTGAGATGTCAGGAGGAGGACGACCGTAAGTGACAGTTTTATTTCTCTCATAGAGCGATACTGAAGAAAATCTAAAGTTGCAGTAAGGTGCACAGAGAACAGGTGTTCTTCCAAGTCATATGATTCTGAAATAGTTTTAACTTTAAGCACAGCACCTGCCTTTTGAATAGTTTGTTTGTTTTGGAGCTTGAGTGATTTGGGTATTCCCTCGCACTTTTTACGCACAGAAAGTTCGTGATTGCTTGGATACACTGTTGTATGAAAAGTCATCTGATTGATGATATATGTAGACATTTGTCTACCAAGAGTGCTAATCTTACTGCTTCTGCAAGGTGTGATAAAACTAAAAAGTACAGCAGAGCTGTGGGCGTGCGTAAAAGTTGTTCAATGGATGGAGAGTTGTGGCAAGTTTACTCAAAATGACGCGCGCGGAGCAGGATCTGTTTGTTATTTTACTTCGGTGGGGCCATTTATTACTAAAGTTAACCGAATGTATGTACCTATTCGTTCTCTTTGAAGTTGGATGGGTGGATATAGTTTGCCAAAATCCTAAAATTCAGATTTTGATCCTCTAAAGTGGAATCCAATGCCTTCCCTCCTTTCTTAGTGACACCTGTGGGTGTTCTAGGGGCCTTGACAAGCTCTTCTTTTAGCTGCAGATTCACTTAATATAGAGGGGGAGGGGGGAGGGGATGGACAAAAAGTGAAAGGTGGTCAGGCTCAAGGGCCTTTGGTGAAAAGTGTTCACATTCCATTGCTGTCAGAGGGCATCCAGGCAGATCTTGGCTTGTTGAGGCAGAAAGATGGACTAATAACCGAAATTTCCATAAAAAGTGATCAAAAGGGCCCTTATGTTATCCTTCATACCTGCAGACGGTCTAGTGTCTTTGCAGTCTTTTGAATAAAACTGGTCTGGGATTATTCCTAATCATTATCAATTTTAGTATCCACAAGAGACATTTGAGAGAAGGTGTGCCAGCAGATTGAGGCCAGAAATAATGTTCCATATGATTTCAGGGTTTCCATCTGCTTAAAAGATTACCCATAAGCTGTGACAGTCAGCCCAGACAGAGACAGAGCCAAGGTGCAAGAGAAAGGTGATTGGAAAAATATAAGACGGGGGACTGTATAATTGTAATTCCGAGAAGTTTTCTCAGTATACAATAAGTCAAGTTTACCAAGCATTCAAAGCTAAGAAAATGTGTATTTTCCAAGAAAAAATTGAAAAAAGGGGCAAAAATAATCACGCCAAAGCAATTGCAAGTCTCAGGTTACCCTTTCAGAGACGTAGGCCCCTGGATATAATGCTAGCCCTTCTTTCCTCAGCATTTTTCTGGGAGACGCTGAAGTGGTAAAGAGGTCTGATTGTGACCTCAGCACAGCAGGCTCAATGGCCCCAAGTCACTCAGGGGACAGGGGTCGGTTCTTGAACTCTCAATTTTGAGGCCACTGACTGACTGTTCATGCAGGCAAGCTAATCAGACAGGGGTAGATAAGGGGTGGAGGCCTAAAAGTTACTAAATCCAGTGAAATCAGAGTTGATTCTTCTGTCCCCCAAGTACACCTGGGTTCACTTTACAATTTTCATTGTTCATTTTACTCCCCTGGAAAAAAACATGGCTGCCAACACATGGGAGAGGAGACTTACAAATGACCCTCAGTGACGAAAAGCCAGCTTTCTATCAGCTCTCCAGTAAACAGAGGAGCCCTTGTCCCAGAATATCCCTTATCAGGAGAATCTTTCATATTTGAGCTGATGAAACGACAGGTGCTGTCTTCTGACAGTACATCCAGGCCTGTAAAATTAAATGTCAAAACCACAAGGTATGTGCACGAAAGCTGACCATTTTTTTTCTCCGATGTATTTGAATTGGCATCTGACACAGCCATGGCTTCCAGATGGGGTTTAAAATGTGCCCCATGTTTATACAAGGCAATAGTTTGTGAATTGCCCACTCTGTCCCCTTCCAGAAAGACCTCATTCATTGCTGCTGAGGTCTGTCAGGTTACCTAGACCTAAGCAGTGCTCAAAGGTAAATATAGCTACTGTACTTGTTCCTTCTTCTAGCACACTCTCCGCCGGGGGGGGGGGGG
>JAVQJL010035377.1:0-17866 GCA_036024295.1 Nannoperca obscura
TGTAATTTAATTACATATTTTTCTTAGGAAATGTAACGGGTTACAATTAAATTTATTTTGTAATTTAATTACGTAACACCATTACATCTAACTAGTTACTCCCCAACACTGTCTATAAATGTATTTCTTTGTTATATTTTTGCTTTTGTCTTGTAACCCTTTATACCCTGACATAGAATTAGTCAACCAGTGCCTACACTGGTATTGTTGCTTACTATGATGTCATTTCTTTTGGTATCATCAAATGCTTCATATCACTAAAATCTGTTCAACCTAAGCTAAAAGGTGATGTAGCCCAATAAACCATAATAATTGATAGTACTGAATCTGTGTCATAAATTAAAACCGCACCACCCATGGACATCCTTGGCAGCACCTCGCGTTGTCACCACGTTTTTCATCGCATGTAATGTAACGTAATGTCATCAACTTGCAACATGAGCGTACAACCTCATGTCACAGAAAATACAAGCCCTAGCTTTCAGCTGCAAAAATAATGAATGCTCACACTATAACGTTTTTACTTTAGATCAGTTTAAACAGGATCATGCAAACAACAAGAACCTCCTATAGTTGCCCACAGATGTCCAGATGTCTTAGTCCTGATCAGTTCACTTGGTGAATAGTTAAATTAATATAAAATGCAGGTACAAGGTGTTCACAAGCAGCAGATGCAAACCTACACAAAGAAACACATTCTCACTTTCAGTGTAAAAATGAAGTTAAAAGACAAAGCATCTTGGCAAGTGAATTTCAACAGCATTAACAATTTGTTAATAATTTACAGCCTTGTGTAGCTCCTCTACTTTACTTCTGCTTTGCATTGTGGGGTCAAGAGTGTACATCAAAAGCACAAAGAAAAATCAAGTTCATGTTTTATGTTGTATGCATACTGACTTTTATAAGTATAGCAATATTTCAACATTTTGGGGAATATTGGCTTTCTTTATGTCTGTGTGCTATATGTAAATACAGAGTCATGTTGGGGTTAGCCTAGCTTAGCATAAAGACCACAAACAGGGGGAAACAGCTAGCCTGGCTCTATCCAAAGTGAAAACATATGCCTACCGACACCTTATGAAATTCACTAATTCATTTGTTGTATCTCATTTGTTCCCAGACACAAACAAAAGTGTAAAATGATGAGAATTTGTGGTTTCATGGTGAGTAATGGCTACGTGCTGTGACTATTTCTTTGCAAAAAACTGTTTATCAATCTGCCCAGCACCTCTGTGCAACATCTCTGGCTATTGTCAACATCTGTTGCCACAACAAGACTGTGATTTTTGTGCAGTGTCAATAAGAAAGAGTTAAACCCCCTAAATCACAGATAATTGTTTGTTACACTTCTTTATGAGTGGTGTGTTTTTACCCTCTGACTGTAAGGGCATTTTAAGTTCGTTTTGAACAGTTTGATTTCACCTTACAGCATATTTCATCATGATTCTCAGCTAACACGGTGGGCAGACACATGCAGTGATTTATATGGCTTAAGGTGTGTGATCTTATACTGAGTCATTACTCAATACAACATAGAAACCAGTTATTCTGAGTCTGAGAACATGCTGGTTGGGGTAAAGATACACTGTGCTGTGAATTTTAAATAAATACAAATAAATGGAAACAAGTACAGCTCCAAAACAAGAGGTTTAAGAGCCTTTAAAGAGAAAACAGGTTGAGTAACTACTGAAGTCTTGATATTGATTTTCACAACGTCACAATATAGAACTATAAATACAGCTGAAGAGAGCAGAAAACAGACCACGGCTAAACATAATCCCTTGGCTCTCCTTCTGTTATTCTTCAAGCACTCCTATTATATATCACACATTGCTAAAGATTTTGATATGTGTGTACAGTAAATCCACATAAAAAAAGAGAAATACTCACACTATTAAAAGAATAAACTCAATATGCCAACCTCACAATGTGGCCAAATCCTGATTTACAGTTTTGATTTATGTGAGGACACCTGTTTCATTCTTCCTCTCCTCAAACACAGCTGAGTCGTGTTCAATTCTGGTACGCTGTCATTTCATAAAGCAGGCAGCTGAAGGTTTAAAATGACATATGAATGTAGCTTCTTTGAAAATCACAGTAACGTGAAATCTTTTGTTCTGTATCTTCTTCACCAATGGCAACACACCAAGTAGACATAAGTTTTAATTTGTTTGTGTCTCTGATTAAAAAGGACATGATGTTTGATGATGGTTTATTATTTTATTTTGCAATTTGGGGCATCTAATCAACATATATCTGTGTGGTAGTGGTGCTGCTTTGGTTATGCCTCCCCTAGAAATGTGAACATGTAAAGCTCAGACTCAAAGGTTTATTAGCACATTTCCTTGTGACAGTGCCAAAGTATACACCCTAGCTGCTATGTGAATGGCAGTCATATAATGCTATCAAGCTAGTACTCAAAACTCTTAGTGTCCACTGTTGTGCTATGTGCCTTTATCTCTGACTTTATCTTTGTGCAATAGAGACCAGGCATTGAGATCACCTGCTATACATTTCTTTTATCAATTTATTAAAACAAGACTGTGTAACATTTGAAAGACGAAATAACACCTTCTTCCCCCAACACATTTAAAGTTGAAGTAAAATGCACCACTGGTCAACTCAATCCACTTGGGAGTCTTTGCTGGACAGCCTTACTTGGTCTGTTATGACCAGTAGCTTAGGGTCACCAATGTCAGCTAATAGAGCCTGTTTCTGTTTTCTGTTTCTATTGCTGTGTAATGGACATTCCTGAGTAAGCTTACTGCAGGGATACTCAATTTACAGCCACATCTGGCCCACCAACCGTTTTCTAATGAAATGACGAACAATGAAAATAAATTGAGTCACACTGTTTATACCAATTGATAAATGTTCAATAATGTCCCTTGGCTGTTAAAGTTGCATATTAGCCTATCATCGGTCTATGCTGCTCAAGTGATAATGTATACTTGACCTGCGTGAGACACGTGGGAAGGACTGCCTACAGGACTGTCTGCCTGGCATTTCTCTTTTCCCTATCGTTTCCACTAATGGCCATAGCGGCCACTGTTTAGCAAATTTCACATAGTCTCACTTTCAAGCTGCACCACTTCCAAGTAGTTCTCAGCAAACATTTCAATTCACACCTTCAAGCATAGTGCATTTGTTGGACTATTTTCAACTATGGATTAACACTAATTCTGGGCTCTAACATTATGACAGCAGGATGGTATGTATGTGGGAGCGACTTAAAATAAACTAGTGTCCATGTTCATACTAAAAAAGGAACATGTCACTCTGTGCCTGTGTGGCTCATTGACGTGTTTTGAATAGTTTCTCGAAAACAATGGAGCTCTATGGCATAGAGGAAGAAGATATTTCAGGCGTTGGATATGCACACAATACTTGGTAGTAGGATTTATTTATTTTTAGTCACTGATTTTATGCTTTAACAGTTTAAAGGCTGCCCAGTAAATCTGCAATGTGACGTCAGTAAACAAACACTGAAGTTTGCCAACCAGACTGTTTTGCAAAACTTTACACCCAAAAATAAGAGAGACAAAAGGCCTGATTATAGTTGAGTCTAGCTTTCTCAGAAGTGCACACACACTGCTGTTTTCACTCCTATATTTCAATGTGTACCTTCCTGTTAGGGGATAAGTGCTAATACCAGACCAGAATGTAATTCTGGCATATAAGGTGAATCTGTAAAGTGTCTAAGCTAGAGCTAATGGGATGCTCTTCTCTGGTCCGGCACCACATTGTGATTTAGTTCCATAAGATACGGGTGGTTTTATTTTAACATAACATCTTGATTCCTCTTTAAGGCAAGCAGGAATTGTGTCTTATTAAAATCTGTATACTACACATAGTGACAGCAAACACAAGAGGCAACGACTATAGGGTACACATCTGGTTTAAATTTTAGCTAACGGCTGAGAGTTTAATGTGAAGATATCGGCAGACGTGTTCAGAAGTAATGACACAGGCAAACGGTTTAAGGGAGATCAGCAGCTAAACAACAAAAGAAATGCTTCCGAGGCCTGTTTGCCCAGTGGGAGAGGTAGAAGGGGGGAGGAGACCATATGGCCACTGTGCTGTGTGTTTGTACTGGGATTTAACAGCAGCAGAGAGGGGTGTGTGAGTGTGTGTGTGTGTGTGTGAGATCCTGAGTGAGTGACTGAGTGAGTGTGTGTGTGTGTGTGTGTGTGTGTGTGTGAGTGAGTGTGTGAGTGAATAAGTGTGTGTGTGTGTGTGTGAGATCCTGTGTGAGTGACTGAGTGAGTGTGTGTGTGTGTGTGTGTGTGTGGTGGCAAGAGGGTGAAGGCTGAAGCTATTCTGCTCACATCCTCATGCGGTGTCAGGGGAAGCTGCCCTCTCTTACCTCTCGTCTCACTGTCATAGCTTCTGGTTAGAGCGAGGATGGACGGGAAGATAGTAAAGATGGGTGGGGACGCATTCAAATTGAAGCTGGTGTAATGGGATGAGTAGACGAGGAGAGCAGCGGAGTAGATGGCAGATGGGATGTAGGAGCAGAGAAAGAAAAAACACGAGAATCTTTGATCTGAGGTCCAATTTAAATTCAAACTTTTGGGTACGAACCCTCCACTGCTGCTCCAACCCCCCTGGACCCCACACACAACAACACAAGTTCCCAAACTGTGAACTACGCAGGCATATATAAGCAGCAGCCTAAATATGTCTAGAATCCTTATCAAGGCCCTTCCTGCCATCCCCACCACCCACAACACAGTCAGCAAAGCCGGGCTGCCAATAAGAAAATGCTGCAAGCACAAGTGGAAAAACTTCTATAGCAATTTCATCAGCATGATGGCTCTGAGGATATTTCCCAGAAACCAGTTAGTAAACAGTGATTAGAGAGAAACCTTGATGTTGGTGCTAAAACGATCCTGAGGTTCATACATAAAACGCTTTGGTGGGTGAAACAAAAAAAAGCCAGGAGAAATCTTTTAAAATCTAAAAGAGTAACCTCATTATATTTATCTAGTACCGACATGGCTGGATTGCTGCATCTTTTCTTTCAATATCTGAGCACCCCTGTCAGCATGTAAGGAATGAAAAAGTTTAAAACAAAAAGGCACCAGTAGAACAAAAGCTGAAGTCATTCACAGACAGACCTAAACACTGTCCCATGTCCCAGAGGAACACTTCTGGGCTTGTTTTTAGGTGTTCGTCGTTCGACCTTACCAATTTTATACATGAATGAGAGCAGGAAACAGCGCAATCAATCAAAGTCGGTCCCTTTCCTAACAAGCTACCCAACACGGGACTCCACATATTAACCAAGACAGCCGACAAATGGTAATTTGTGGTAGCTTGAGAAGTTGTTCTTTTAAAATTTCAAGTTGCATGATTATGTATGGAAGATGGAGCGCAGAGGACAGGGGGAACGGTCCACTTCAAGGGGAGCCAAGATCACAGGAGCTTCTGTAAAATACATGGAGTGCTCGGTTTGATGAGATTCAACAAGCCTGACCCCGCTTGGCTGTGATTAGAAATTCCACTCGTGGAAAGTCACACACGCTGCAGAGTTTCTGCGAATGTCATCACACAGATGAATCCCATTAAAAGCAAGGCGTAGCAGATGGATCGTATTGTTGCCAAGACTGGAAGTTTCAAAAATGGTTTCGACAGGTTGCTAAGCTGTTTAAATGAAAGGCGCCGAGGCGTAATGCATCACTGTATGTGGAGGCAAACAAAATAAAGATAGCACCACTAACTGTAGCTACAGCTTCGCTTGACTCTTATATGCTAAAGAAACTGTGGAATAAGTAGCTACTTACTACTGCAAAAATCCCGAGTCAGCTGATGTGTAAAGGTAGAATTAAAGATGCTCACTTTGAGGAAAATAATAACTGTATTACCTATTAACCCATCTGTGCACTGCTATTTCTAGCAGCTTGTGCTTTTAGGCAGAATATTTTCTTTGATTACATTACACCAATAAGCATGTATTTATCTTGTTTTGTTGCAAGTTGCCATATGCCCTTTTGACAACAGAGCAGGCGTTTCTACCAACATTAGCGATGGCTCTGTGCTATTCAAGTGTGCCAGCAAGCCATGACAGTGTGACAGGACCCTGAAAGCAAAGAAGCATAATAGAATTCAGCCATCATTCTTTCATTTTTACACCTGTGCTTTTCCTACTGTTACATGTCAGAATGTTTTACTTCCGTTTATAATCAGGGTCAAATAAAGGTTTTGTCACTACGGTAGATTTCTTACACCCTCTTTCTCTAAACAAAGGCCAAGTGATGGCAGGATTACCGGTGATTAATGTCAGCAAGTCAGCTAAGAAGACAGTTTCGGAGTTAAACCCAAGGGCATATTTCTCCTCTTTTGGCAGAAACTAGCCGCCTCTACACCTCTGTCCCCTGTGGGAACACACATTGGACCAGTCTGTCAATATAACGCCGAGACATGAACTTGTCATCAACACTCCAAATAACTCCTAAGCGAACACAGATGGCATTACTGGGATAAGTAACTAGTATAGTAATGTAATTAGGCTACTGATTAGAGGTAGGCTAATAAATCAGCAGGCTCATATATTAGCATAAAATGAAGGGATTCTTTTTAAATATGTTTATGTTATATGCTTTTGTAAAAAAATGTTTTAATGTGATCAAAGTATCAAATTGAAAAAAATCTATGTCACCTTTCAGTGACAAAATGAAAACACATTTTCTCATGCTCACAATCTTCAGCTCTCAGTAGGACAATTCTGCTACATTATGTAGCCAAAAGTGAGACTACCAAAGACAAAAAATAAACACCTCTAAATGGTGAATGGAAAATATGTCTCCTGCTTCTATGAACAAATAACCACTGCATCAACCTGTAGCACAGATTCAAGCATTGTAGAATGTAGAATGAGATTAACGAAGCAGCCATTCAAACAGGAACACTGCTTGGCTGTAATGCAGTCATTTCATCTCGATGTTGACTTAATTCTACATGCACGTCAGCCCTCGCAAAGAAGGCATGTGCGGTGCAATGAACCAAACAAACACCAAAGCCATTTTCTATCCTGAGACGAACAGCAATTACGATTTCAGTTACGTCTCATTGGTTAACCCATTTGTTCTTCTGCAGAGCCACGGATATGGAAAAGAGTTTAATCTCCATGTGTAACAGATGAAGAAATGTGTGCTGATGGTGGAAAAGATCTTAATCCCCATTTCTCTCACATCCTCGCTCGATCAGCTTTCTATGTTGTTCATACTTCATGCATTGTGTTATGCTGTTTAGCAGATGTAGCATTGTTTAGAAGTTCTCTTCTCTCTTCACAGGCTTGCTTGCAATAACCTGGTCACCAGTTGTCTGAGGCACTTGTTCGTGTGACATCAAGTTCATATAAGTCCCGAGTCTTTTGTATTCTAAATGAGAGCCTGCAGGAATTTTGGCACGACTTCGCTGCATTCCAAACTCTTCCACTTGTTAAAGGACGCTGAATATTTAGCAGTAGCTTACTCTGACAATTTACCTGTCCAATTTTCATCAGAGCAAACTACAAGTGCCCTATAGTCCCACTTGAGAAAAAAAAGTTTAATGGCTGAGAGAAAACAGTTAAAGTGACCCTGCTACTCAAGTCACCTTGAATGCTTAAGCATGCTGTTCCATGGGGATTGCTTAGCACTCCTGAAAGCCAATTTACCATGCCTGGCAAGTAGCACAAGTACCTCAACGCTGCCTGTATAACTAGTTGTTTCTCATCATGTTACAAAGAATATACAGGATGAGCAAGGAGCTCATGATTTAATGACGCTGGCAGTTTTGCCAGTCAACCACAATATTATGAACCGTTTCACCCCAAGCTTTGTTTACCAGACTTCTCTTTTTGCAGGAACCATTATTATCCATTATCTATACGGCTTATCCTCAGAGGGTTGCGGGGGCTGGAGTCAATCCCAGCTGACATTGGATAAGAGACGGGGTTACGCCCTGGACAGGTCACCAGTCAATCACAGGGACGACACATGGAGACAGACAAACATTCACAGTCACACCAAACAGGCAATTTAGAATCATCAATAAACTTAACATAATGTCTTTGGATGGTGGGAGGAAGCCGGAGCTCCCCGTACGGGGAGAACACGCAAACTCCACACATAAATGCCTCAGCGGGCCGGTAGGTTTGAACCCAGAGCCCTCTTGTTGTGAAGTGACAGTGCTAACCATATTATATATTAAGAAAATTTATTTAATTTTTTGCAAGAACATTAAAGTTAAAAAAGACACTTTGTCAACATATGGAAGCAATTGTGTGATGTCCCTCCAAACTTACATATTCATAGTTATTCCTTGGCAATAGGGGGCTAAAGCCATTCCCAGCATTGCACAAACGAGTTCGTTGTACGTAGCTCACGTTACTGGAATCAGGTGTCTTCTGACTCTAATGTCTGGGTGTCTAAACGTGAATTTCCCTACTGCTGGTCAGAATATGTATAATATATGAAAGAACTTCAACTGTTCCTTTCTCTTTTTATCGCTTGCATGATGGTTTGATTGGAAAAAATGTACTCTGGCATGAAAAATGAACTCTTTATTGAAGTGTTTCCATTTTAAGGTGTGTAAGAAAGACAGAAATGGAAAGAGAGGGGAAATAAAGAACAACCAAAGGAACAAAAAAGATGAAAGACTGCACTGCTTAAAAAGTAAATATTCTGGTTTCTTACAAGGTGTGTGTTGATTTCATGGTTTACCATTCCCATTGGTTATGCAAGCAGTTGGCTGGTAGAGGTTGTTGAAACAAGCAGACAAGTAGGCATAACTGTGGTTTTGTGCTTTATTTTAATTAATGCTCTGACCTGATTATTATAATCAACACAGACTTGTTCAGCTGGTGATTGTAAAACTTTAATTGTACGTTTAACCGGGTGTTTGACAGTTTTTCTCAAACTCTTCAAACTCAGAACATTTTCCTTTATCTGTCTGACATTGCAACATGCTGCTCTGATTAATCACCGTGAATGAAATGTACATTTTGATTTATCATTCAGTCGAGTTGAGTCAAACAGATCCTGACCTGATCTTCTCAAGATCAATTTAGTTACTAGATGACAGTCTACACAATTGCCTCACTCAATAAAGGGGTCCTCCAGTTATTTAGTATTACATTTTCATTTCTTTGTATGGCTCAAGCTCATAAAACTCCTAGATCCTTCAGTTCTCAGAACCAGCTATAGATAGACCCTCCCTAAATGCTAAAGGCCTACATCCTTTAAAACTCCAAACTCCCAAAAAAATCCCCCAGAATACAGAATACTGTATGTGGTAACCGTGCCAGTTACTGGTAGGTATGGTTGTGCCTTATCTGTAATACACTCCAAGAAACCCCGTTACAATAAAACTATACTAACTCAGCTGTCCAAATAGTGAAAGCTAAAATATATTACCATGGAATGTCAGCTACAACCAAGCCTTGCATTGCCTAGCAATTCCTCGGTTCACATTCCACCTACCAAATTTATTGCAGCTGCTACTATAGGCAGTTGATTTACATAAGATATTTATTCTTGGAATCGTCCACAATCAGCACAACAAAGCCAGTCTGTAAATGTCGCCCTAACCAATAGATATGAAATAAGCCCCAAGCCAGATGAGGCTAAGAGACACCATGAAACCACAGCAATTCAAGCTAACAACAGATAGAGCAAAAGGGACTTTTTGTCTGACTTCCAGCAGGGCAAAGTAATATCTACTGCACCTGCTGAGGATAGAAGATCCAGTGTAACCCTGAATACTTTGTTAAACGTAGACAAGAATGTCATCTTTACAGTACAGTTGGGCAATATGGTTAAAGTCCATGCAAACATAATAAGATTGTATTCAAAATCACATTATTAGTCGCACTGATTATCAGTCTTCTGCTGGTACATCAGACAAAACGTATTAACTTAAGAACTTTTATTTATATCCAGTTAAACCGTGTATAACCAAACTGGATAAGATAATTTGATGAATTCACTGACAGGTAACGTATGTGGGAGATTCCAAGCATCTGACCCTATAGGCAGGTTAACACCATGCTCTGCCCATGGAAAGAACAGAATATCTAACCCTTGTACTGATGCATTGTTCTATCCATTGAGCTACACAGTCTCTCCACTCTGTTTTCCCACGTCAGTAAAAAGCAAAGATATGAAAAAAGCTTTGCGATTTGTATAATCCATGACTCTGGCGTCAGTTGAGCTCCCTCACTTCAGTTAGGCAGCCCCATCCACTGGAAGGCTGGCTTTAGACAAAACATCAATTCTGTATGGATCGAATAACAATGTGAGCTGTTGAGTGTGGCGGGCTACACACAAAAAAATAAAGGCCCAACATTCTTAATACCAATAAAAAAGCACTGCAGGCTTTAACACATATTGATTGGATTAAATAAAAGTAGGTAGTGGTATATTGCATTCATTGTCAAAGCTTGCACCTTTTTCTCAGAGGGTGCAAACCTAGTTTTTCCGTCAGTAATTTTGGTAAAGTTGACTTTGTACCGTGCTGCATTCCTGTTGCACATTCACCAAGTACTCTATTGAGAAAAGCTCATTAGAGGGGTACTCAAGAGATGAAATATATCACTTCCATAAAGCTACGAGACTTGCAAGTGACACATCTAAAAACAGGAAGGTCAAAATAAAGAGAGATCCTGACTTTTAGGGTGTTTTCACACCTATAGTCCATTTGATCTGGTTTGAATCAGTTGATGAGCTTGGAAATGTGGAGTTTTCCCCTTTGTTCAGTTTCTTTTCTTTGGAGAAAAATCCAAGCGAACCAAAATGCTACTTCCTACAAACCACGTGAGAACATTCACTCAACTTATTGGTCAGATGTGTCTGGGGCGGGAGCAAGAAAGTAAATACAGGAAGAAAGTTCTGTGTTGTTAACTAGTGCATATTTCTGTGAGAGAAACATTGCTATGCAAGTTAACATGGAGCACAGCTGGCATTTGCTAGTAATCGTATACCAGGCAAAACTATACCAGCAGAATGCTTAATGCACTTTGAGGAAATGTCTTGACTACCATCCTGCTTCACACTTTGCTAAAAAGGTGTGCTGCCTTCAGACAATGTAGCAGAAGAAAGGAGCTAATATTTTGCTAAAACTTGTGGACACCTGGTTGATGGGTTCGATCAAAGTCAGATCATCATTTTCCTGCCACAAACTAACCACTCCAGAGTTTGTTTGGAATAGAGACCATCTCCTTTAAAGAGCTTTGGTGCGGTTGTTTTGTTCTGCACCCGAGTCTGAATAATGTGTCCACACCTGCCCAAACAAACCACACTGGGGATCCACATGTAAGAAACGTTGCCTCATGGTGCTACTAGTGATTAAAATCTCCAAAGGGTACCTGGTATCATCTGTAAATTGAGCCTTACTCCCTGATATGGATCAAGCTCCAAAAAGATCTATCCTATGTTTGTTTTTTTTATGCAACTTAATAGCATCTTTCCTGAGACCCTCCATGCTTTGTAATTGCCCATTACTTCCAAACTCCATTTCCCAAATCTGTAATGCAGGCTTTTGTTATAGTTTTGTAATCTCCAACATAAAGCGGTGATAGCCCGGATGACATCACCAGGGTTATTTTCTCACACTTTAAAAAGCTTCTGCGGAGCTTCAGCCGAGTTGGGGAAAATAATTCTCATCCACTATCCCTCCCCTGATTTCCTCATCCACTCTAGGATTCGAACTTCCAGTTTTACTGGATGTATAAAGGTTTTTTTAGGATGTATAAACACATGTTGTGTATACTATACTGGTGTATAAATCCAGTGTGCTGTAACGTCATCTGAGAATGGCAATTGCGGCAAACTTGCCTGTGTAATCAGGCTGGTAAATTAGCGCTAAACACCCTGAGACGTGGGAATGACAATCTGTCAGAACGCCTGACAGTCTGACCAGCCGTAGCCAGCTTATGCCGAGGCTGCCACTGTTATGGCTGCTGCAGCAAACTCCTGACGTGTTGGGGCTTATCTGGAGCACGCAGGAGGCACAACAATGAACTTATCACTATCCAGCCACTTGGCGGGATGTAGCTGCAACCCCGCCGCGCTGCTCTGACCGCGAGCTGGCTTCGGTTCATTGATCATACACACCAGCAGAACCTAATCTAGGGACAGTGAGCCTTTCTAACCGCAGGCTAAAGAGAAATTTTGCCAGGTAATATAAAAAGCTGCTGATGTAAAAGAAGAAGAGAGAAAAAAGAAGTTCAATAACTTTGCAGGGACCTCCACCACATGCATGTCAACTAGCTTCCAGGATTTTGATTGAAGCTCTGTACAAGCCCGCAGCAGGGCTTTTCTTTTCCTTCTTTTTTTTTGTTGGCGAATCGGTTACAGTGCCACAAGAATACATAAAAGTTTCAATAGGAAGGTTCCATCGAGGGTCAGGAAAGAAATCTCTTTTTGGGACAAAATTCTAATTCAAATAAAGAATATATTCAGTCTATTTGCTGGCTGTACAGCTTTGAACACAGCAACAACAATGAGGTGTCAGAGTGAAAATGAAGAAGCAACATCCCATACAGGCAATTTCTATAGCACGCAATGTGATTTTACGTGCAGAATAACAAAACGAGAGGGTTACTTTAACCTTCCCCAGACAGTTGCATTACGCTCTGACACAGTTATTGTCACAGATATTAAGATATTTCAAGCCCGCTGCAGACTGTACAGAGAAATCGTTCAGGTTGTATTTGAGATACTCCGAGCCTTTTAAACTTGACGTGATGTGACTTTTGGCCACTATATCCTCCCTACTCTCTGTCAGCGTGTCGACAATCAATTAACAAATGGAAGCAGTCCTAGTTTTACGCATGGCGTGTACACTAGCATACATACACCCTAGTTGTGTTGTATTTTCAAAGATAGCCCTATTATTGAAGCCTTTTGTACTGATTGATTGTGCAGAGTTTTTTTTTTCTCCATCCTGTCTACAGGAAAAGGCCGGAGTGATCGTCACATCAAACAGAACGCGGTGACTTGCCCCCCGCAATCTGAATATCTGGAGCAAATTGAAGGTGATTTTCAATAACTGCACTGACGAGCGGCAATAGGCGGATCAGAGTCTCTCTCCTCATCTGACAGCCTGTAATAAGAGAGACGATCTAACGTTCTCTGTGTTTCAAGTGGATCATAGCTTGGTTTACGCTGTCTGCTTGAAGAGCTATTTTACTAGCCTTGACGTGATGGATATGGTGGTGCATGTGAGATAGCAGTCTTGTGATAGGAGTCCTGTTTGCAGAAATATTTTACCTTTACCCCTTGCAAACGTTTGTAGAATAAAAATGATAGCTATTTATCATACTTCTTGTAAATTTTTTTTAAAAATACCACTGCCTGTTAAAGTCCTACATTACAGTGGATTGCTATGGTAAAAAGACTAAGAGAGCAGCACAATATAGCATCAGTTGTGATGAACAGTACATTATCTTAAGTAATATGTATAATTCAGAATTATTTTTCTTGTTATTCATTATTATTAGAATCTCCAGATGTGATGCAAAACCACTTTTTGCATTCCTTGTGGATGGAAATGACAGGAATAAACCTGTGTTTATTTTGGCTGCAATCTCTTTCCATGCATCATTATTGTCTGTCCTGGTCGATTAAGTTCTAAAGTCCCTTTATACTCTATTTTCTCTGATGTCCCAGCAGTAGACTTTTCATCCTGTTCCATTATGGTTTTCTCTTGTTTCCTTTTTGACCATCCTTATTTGGTAGTTGGTACCTATTGGTTATTCCATGTGTTAATTGCTACTGGAAATAAAATTTCATAAAGATTTAATTCAATAAAAACTATTGTCACAAGTCAATTGCATTATAACATCACTGAGAGGATGTTAGATTTATTTTTGCCTCAGAATGAACAATGATCCAAATTTAAATCAGATCCTTGTTTTGTGCAATACATGGTCCCTTGAAAACTGACCTTAAAGGTTTTAAAGGTCTTAAAGTTTTCCTACACTTCACTGTATTGGATTGATGAATGTATCTTATTACTCGCTTTCGAATCTTTCTTTACGTCCCAGAAAGTGCAGTATAATTCTAATTATCTCTCTTAAGTTAAAACCTACAACAAAAATAAAGCTTGTAATAGTTTACAAGAGGACAACCCCACACCAAGCTCCAATAATTTAGTTTCATCACTGACATTTTGAACAGCCACAGTTGGTTTAACAAGAGTATCAGGTACAGCCTTAAACATGCATATGCTGCCTGGTGTTAATCTGCAATCACTACCATCACCACTGAATCAAAGAGTTCATCACAAATAATATTTCAGCATGACAACATAAGGCACAATGTAAAAACTAAACAAAATTGTTAAAATGTCTTTAAAACCCAATTTAAAGGATCAATAGGGCTTGTTTTTATTTAGCCTTTGCATTTTGTTTGTATAAACATATTTAAATAGGCTTATCTACTATAAGTGCATCGCTGCAAAGAACTGCAAGAATTCTCATTGCCATGACCAGCCCCACATTTGTGGTGTGCATTCTCATGCAGATTTGCTGGTTGAAACACATTCAATACATGTTCTCTGAGAACTGACATTGTATTATGCTATTTGTCTCTCATCTCAGTCATCGTCCTAAAAGACATTAAAAGGTGTTGTATCTTGTGATTTTGGATAAAATCAACTTGATTCACACGTCTGAGTTCTGTTGTCAATACAAGTCCACATCATTCCTATCTTAACCTCCAATGTTAAGTTATATGTCAAGTTTTTCAACAAGTAAGAAAGTGACAATAAATGAAAAATAATCGTATGAGCTGGCATGTGACTGAAGCCTTCGGGATACTCAGAACTGTGTTTTTCACATTCCCCTGCAGACTGACTCGCAAGGTGAAAACTGCTTTATGGCAGACGGTGTAGAAAAGTATGCATAAATCTCCCAAAATGATACCAGAGCTAAACACCCTTGGCTCTGAAACATCCTTGGCTTGATCAGAAATGGGGGGTTAGGGGGACATTTTGGCTTCAACATCCTTATCATCCGACTCTCCTAAGACTGTTCTGCTACCTCTAAAGCCATTCCTGTGACTAATCTAAAGGAAACATACTACTAATTGTATCACAACTAATCACCTGTCTCATAATATGCTGTAGCGTGGCTCACATTCAGTATGGAGCCACCATGTCTAAACATATTAAGCAAACAACTAAATCACATGCAAAGCTCTATCCCACGACAAATTGCTAACAAGCTTGTATTTGATGTTTGCCGTCTGTTTTGCTCAATTGGTGTTGGCCAGAAGCATGGGGGTGACAAAGGCTGCATGGCGGGAAACTGCTATAGTAATACCTTACACACAGATACCACCCACTGTGTCAAAGTCACACACTTACCCACTCAACATGCTTAGCTGTGATTTGAATGTTAAGAAAAATATTTTTTCAAGAGACCCTAGAAAAGCCATGTTAACTTAGCAAAATATATTGAATTAAATGAATAGTGATTTTCTTTTGCTTTTGTTACATTTTATGAAAACAGCTTAATTCAACTCCATGTGGCTAATGTTAAAGAGCATTGTGGTAAATGTTTAAATACCACTGTGTATAGTATAAACATAACATTATCAGGGTTTGTTTATGTTATAAGATATTATGATTTAAAGGTGCATTGCACTGATTTTACACATGAAGTTCAGTTTACTCATCAGGATGAAAGAAACACAATGGTGGTGTCTTGATTATTGGTTATGGATTGAGCTTAAAAAACAGAAAGCATGAGTTTCAAACTGGTGGCATGGAGTCTCAGAGAGTCTCAGAGACAGTCTAGTAAAAATCAGTATTGGGGGGCACTGTGAAGTCATGTCTATGTGGTATAACACAAAACTTGTATCTGGATATTATCTGGATAATTACATTTGTGAGTATTTGCATTTACAATTAATATTGATAGCAGTAATATTGTAATAGTTTGAATATTGCAGTTAAAGATCTCTTCAACAGCTACACAAGTTATACTGACATCCGTTGTGCAGCAGATGGTAATCTATTGAAGATAATATTGTTATAATAGTTCCCACAGCCAATTATGGTGATTAGCTCGCTAGTGCCAGTGCTTGTTCAGCTTCCTCAGTCAGCCATATGACCCTCTTCTTAAAAGGTACTTTTATGTCTCACACTTAGAGACAGCCAAAAGAATCTACAGGCTAGTTTTTGGTAGCCTTGTAACTAGACTACTGTGACTTATAATGTAAGAAGGTAATCAGTGCCAGGCACGTGACGTTATATTGCATGCCATAGCAATCCTTACATAGAATCCTTAAGTGATGCTGCTGGGCAGCTTGAGAGGGGTGTAAAAATGCATTTTTACACCTGTGGCCAGACCACGTGGTCTAGACAATCTAGTTAGCTTGGGAACCAGACAAATGTGCGAGCTAATGTTCCCTCTCTCATTCAGACAGACTTCAACCTGACCTGGCCCAGGTCGAGCCAATCACAACCGCTGACTGTTAGTGACTGTGACGGGCTCATTTGTACAGTCAGTACAAACAATGCCATTGAGGCATTTTCAGAAACAGCCAAGATGGCTGCCGCTAATGTGGAATGTTCTGACTCCACTATTGTGTCAGTGTTAAATGAACTGGACGGTATATTTTCTCTAAAATAACAAACAACTGCACTTAAAGCTTTTGGTGGTGAGACATATGTGTTTGCCGTACGTCCAACAGGATACACTCAGCCCTAGCTGAAAGGTTTCGCTGCAACGATTGGTTGTCTATACTATTACATCCAGACACATGTTGGTCTGATCCCATTGATAACGCCCCTTAGAAATCAAAAATGAACTGAGAGGTTCCAAACTAATTTGCGAAATGGTCTGGCAAAGTCAATTGAAATGCATTGACATGTATTTTTTTCCTTATCTAAATAAGATATCCAGTAAAGAATATAATACTATTTGTATTTCAGTCCACTAAATTCATGGAATTGCAATACTAAATCACTGGACTATTAACTCTCATTGCAATAAAAACAATCGTGTACATGAATAGGTAAATGGGATTTAGGTACTTTATATTCTGGAATGTATATGATTAGTTGATATGAAGCAGATAAATATCGGCACTCTACAGGCAAAGTGAGATTTTTATCTTAGACACTGACAAAGTGGCTTTTATTATGCAAATCCTCTCTCTTTACTGTGTACAGGCAGACAGATTTACTTGTAATCAATGATTACCTTAATCCATCCACAACACAAGCTGCTGATTAATTATGCAAATACTACAGATGTTTCTGCACAAATAAATCTCTGGAAAATGGCGCAAGATTCATCCTTAGACGTCAGCCATGGACTGACGCTGATGAAACAAACTGTGTGATGCATTCAATGAGCTCTTGCAGGAGCCGGGAAGGTGGATGACCATCAGCAATGAGGCTTCAAAGAATGGGATTAAGGATGAATAAGTGAATTTGGTATTATCCAATTATGGAGTGGAAAGAAATGATAATACAAATATATTTAGACTATGAAAAGATCAAAAGCTATTGACTATCACAATAACTGCTGGTGACCAAAGAGAAAGATATTCCCCCACCAGAGCTTTAGTCTGAATTTTTTAATAGCCACAACAAATTAGTTTTTCACATTTTCTTTATTGATTTAACCATTCACTTACTTACTTCCAATAGTGGAAATACCAAACATATTCCATTCTATTCTGTTTGTATAGTCAACATGGATGAGATATATTTATTTTATTTTATTGAGAGTTTATCTATCTTATTTCATACAAACAGAATAGAATGGAATATATTTGGTTTTTCCAGTATTGGAAGTAAGTAAGTGAATGGTTAAATCAATAAAGAAAATGTGAAAAACACATTTTTGGTGGCTAGTTAAAAATTC
>JAVQJL010035384.1:0-31409 GCA_036024295.1 Nannoperca obscura
ATATATATATATATATATATATATATATATATATATATATATATATATATATATATATATATATATATATATATATATATATATATATATATGTGTAAGAATTCCTGTTGACTTCTCACCTAACACTTACCTAAAACCATGAAAAGTGAGGATGTCTTTCTGAGCTGCAGTGGTCAGCCCAACTACAAATTCAAGTAGTCATGCATAGCATTCCTCAGTTAAAGCACTGCCCAGCTTCAGTCAACTGGAAGATCTGTCTAAACAGGTAGTAAAACCACAATCTAATTAAACTGTTTCCCTTAGTAGTTGCTGTTCCACACAGCAAAAGGCACACGCTTTCTGGCATCTATTAAGTGTAGATGAGCCTCCAAATCTGCTTTAAAACAAATCAAAACTTTGATCTTTATTTGTATCGTCTGGTGTTAAGCATGTCTGTTCACTCGGCCTGTGCATGGAGTCACACACACGTGCATGTACACAACAATCTCCGCTGGTAATTTGTTTAGCAAATAACCCGGGTGGCCTTTCTGCAAATACAGATGCTTAATACCTCCCCCCCGCTGTAATAACACCTAGAGAAGGCTGTCCCGGGAGCACAGGTCATTTTTTCCTTGCTCAAATTCACTGCAGTTTTTTAACGTAAGCACTCATGTAAGCCATGTACACAGTCCTCTGTGTCACTATGTCACTATTACACTTTCTCCTCATCAATCCACAGCTGCTTTCACAGTGGATGTTTGGACCAGTCTTTTGGGCAGCTTTGGGATGAAACATTTGGTGTTTTGAGCAAAGGGATGTTGGCAATCAAAGCTAATGCTATTTGCCATGTCTGTTACGTAGAGTCTTAGGGAGACAGTGTTTTAGCATCTTATCGAACGTTTTGTTGTCGGTATGAAAATATGGAGTATAACCAAACAGTATTACTCTCTCCTGTCATTGTTATAGTTATATAACTCACAGATGCAGTTCAGTGGGGAAATGCCAGGAATCGCTAATTGCTAAAGTAATTGTGGCGAGGCAGTAACTCTACTTTGCACATTTCAGCTCATAGAAATGCCTTCTGTTTACCATGACTAAGCTTGGGGTGTCAGAGTGCACAGTGGTTGAGCAGAGGAGCATACCATTCTTTAAAAAAGAAGGCAGTTATGGGTTCACTGTCCACCCACCACCCCACAACGGATCAACTGAGGAAAAACATGCATTAGCAACATAGTTCAGCAACAGCTGGAAAAGAAAGGCCACTGCTTTTCTGTAAGTGGATGTGTGCAATTGCTCAAATACCACACACACTTGTATAACAGATGCATAATAGAGATTATTTTAGCAGGCACCTTACCATTCGTTGTACTGTGTACTGTTTGTAAAGATGATTTTTATGGCATTTCTTCCCTTGTTTGACCTTAAAGGGTGGAGAGAAAGCAAATGAGGGTTAAGGCTTACCACAAAGTCCTCAGCAAGAATTGAACCGCAAACATTCCACTAATATGGAAGAGACCACCCAATCACCCTGATTCAAACGCCTATGTTTGTACCATGCACTATGTATTGTGCTACAGTACAGGGGGGTCAGGGGGCTCAGTGGCAATCCCCATCCTTTTAAGTCATTGCAATCACTTGTACTCTGACGATCAAGTTGCAGTTTTCCTGTGGTCATTTATTGTAATCGGACTGAATAGCTCTATTCATATTAAAATGCATTCAGAGCTTAAATCCAGCCAGGCGAGAAAATCTCTTTGAAGCAGCCGCTACTGCTCACCAGTGTTCTTCTGGTGACATGTTGGACTCGCAGAGCTTTGGTGTGGCTCACTGGGTGGGTGGAGACCAGTTAGGAGTGACAGCCAAGACTGCGGCTGCCTCTGTTTTCACATAGACACTACGTTTCAAATCATTTTACTGCCCCAGTCTTTCAGTTTGTCCAGCGATTTCCAAGCTGCGAGCGCCTTATCAGTATTTTGTCTCTTTTACTGAAAACAGAATGATTTCCTGCAAGTTTAGGCCATCGTAAAAAAGAAACATTATGGTTATAATGTAAAAATGTCTGTAAAAATACTGCTCTTATAGTAGGGGTATAATGGGGCACTATAATGTTGTGTGATGCATTATAATGGTTATAGTACATATTGTAATGTAATGGATGACATCATGCAGTGATAGGTCACTGTGGTAGCTTAGCATTGACCAGAAACATGGCTCCAGAGCTTGTTTCTGAATCCAAACGTCCCCTCCTTGTCCAGTAGATCGCACCTCTGACACTGCCTGATTATTCACTACAATCCCCTCCCATTAGGCCTGTAATTATAACTGGTAGTTATTGGAGACTACCAGATTCATCTTCTAGTCTTCTGGTTGTGTTGATTGTCCAGTGTGTTGAGGGCACGTTATGTTACACTGAGTTTGGGACTTTTGCTGCAAAGGGAACAAAAGGAGATATAATTATGCTCAGCTGTGATTTTTTATGATATTTGTGTCTATGAAAGTGCTTCCAATTTGTCCCTTGCTGATCTAATCAACAGGTCGACTTGCCAGGACTCAGGATTCTCACTTTTGAAAGTTGGCTATCTTGTGCTTATTTGTAAGCTTCCCCACCCATTTTGAGGTCAGGGTGGGTGGTGAAGTGTGGTGTGTTTTCAAGGCTGGTTGGCCCAGATACTGTGATACTGTGAAGGTTGCGATGGGTTGATCCTGTATGAGCCACAAAGCTTTTGGTTTGAAATGTAGGTTACAGGCTGTGCTACCTGGCATAGTAGACATTTTTTACAAGTAATGGGTGTACATTATGTTGTCACCATGTTCACAGTTCAAGGAAACAAGAGCAGTGGTTTAGAGTGTTGAACAGCACAAGTAATGATGAAATAGTGAAATAGTATTCTTTTTTTACAGTACCAGTCAAAGGTTTGGCTCACTTGAATGGGAAAGTGTGAAGTCTGTGATGGATAAATGACACAAACCATCAGTGCAAGGTCTTTGTAGCAACAACATTTTTTATAACTGTTCAATGCTGATCGTGATGAGGCTCGAAAGAGGTAACTTTTTAGTATGCTGCGGAGCATTCTCCCGTCCTTCCCTGAACTTCCCCACAAATACATTACAGTACTTTGTTAAGCCCGTCCGTCCACTCTTTGTAGGTCTGGGATGTGCTGTTTTCGGTGGAGGCCTGATTACTGTAATCCTGGCAGACGGAGAAGATTGGGACACACTGCTCAATAAAACATTCAGCCCAAGAGCTGCAGTGCAAAGCCAAAGACAGACACTCACTCACAGCAGACTAGAACCCCCCCCCCCCCCCCCCTCTCCTCCAGGCTTTTGTTTATGACTTTCAACCCATGTGTGGAATGTCACTTGTCATTAAGTGCGCTCTAGAAAACACAAAATCAGGGAGTTTGACGAAAAATAGCTCTCATCAACGCACACAATTCATTTTTGGACTGACCTCTAGCCATAAGTAATGGGTAAGGGGTTTGGGGCAGTTTTTATTTATCATTCCTTGAGTCCTTCTATTTAGATGATGCGTCATATCGTGAAATGAGAGAAAGGTGATATTGCTGGAAAAGTTAACCCGGTTGATTTTAAAAAGTAAAAAAATAAAATACTAAAATCTAATAAACGAATACATCATTTAGTGTTAATTTAAAGTAGTCTTATTTTGAAATGGACAATGCAAGAACCCTGCATTTGACCTTTTTAAAGTGCCATCCTGTAGAATCAACTTTACAAGAGAACATAGGTGGCAATTTATCCTCCACACTATGGATCATGTTGACAAAATGTACAGTACATACATAATGTCAACATGTTTTTGATCATTGTCTGTTCTTTAACAGAGGTTATTAGGAATACACAGGTGAGCAAATTGTCTGCATTACACCAGCAGGCCAGATGACTGTTTTCCTGTCTGCAGAGCATAGCTCAGCCTTCTCAGCGTGTAATGACATGCTCAGCTGAGTCTGTCATCTACTTAACGGCTGATTTTATCTCTCTGGTGTCTCCCGCTCTGTCCTCACTCATTGCTCTCACATTAGACTGTAATACAGTACCTTTTAATTAAACACTGAGCAGATTAGGGGACGATAATGAATTAATTATGATACATATGTTCTTTCCCTCTCAGTAATGATTTATAAACTACACATTCTCACCTACCTGTGTTTGTTTCAGAGTGTAAATGTGTTTATGCTGTTTACGCTGCTGCAGTATAGAGAGGTGACTGACAGATGCTACAGATGTAGAGTGTGTTTGTTGAGTTGGTCATCTCCATGGGGTGAGCCAGGTCCTTGTATGGTGCACACCACATTTGAACCAACACACCACAGGCCATGCAGGATGTAATTTGTGGAAAGGTGCATTTAGTTTCCTTTAAGAAACAGATTTAAAAAAAAAACTAAACCACAGTAATTATAGGAGAGAGGAGGATTGGAGAAATCTGCTGGTTTTAATTCCGGAGTGAAAAAGGCTGCCTTTGCTTCTCGGCTTAATGCACGACGAGGCAATCAAGCACGAGCCAGCTCTTCTAGGAGATAATAAAGTTCATCATCTTCATGTTGTCTTAATGTGTGTTACAACTAAAAATGAATGTATGAAAAATGTTTGATTTAAAGTCTTTTTTTACTTTTACCAGACAGGCTCTGCGTCAAGAAGAGCATACCTGAATATTTCCTTTCCTGTCCCCTCCCTTCCTGACTTTTCTAGCTGTCCTAGACCTCGAACAATGCATCTGAAGGAAGAGATGAGTCACCCTCCAAAGCTCCTGTCAAGGATAGGCTGTTTGTTGTCGCTCCAAAATGTGCCAGTCAGTTTACAACTGTGTGTGTCGTACATCACATTTGTTTAGGTTATATGCACAGCACCGCATGACATAAAGAGGGCCTCATCATCAGTCGTACTATGGAACATTGTAGCTGCTCCTGTCTGTCTCTGTCTCTGTCTCCTGTCTCCTCCATTGTGCAGGCTGTTTCTCCTCAGGCTATGCATACTCTACCTGCCTGTTAGCGCTAGCATTGTGTGTCAGCCGCACTGTATTCAGCAGACACTGGCCCTGTGTGCTCACATCTACTGTTCTGGCCTTGTGCCCGGTGAATAGGGTGGAGGACAAAAGAAGCAGAGGATTTCACATTATTTGTAGACAAAACAGGCTTTGAGACTCAGAATGAGTTATCCTTTGCATCTTGTTTGCTGCAAAACAGTGGTGAAAATGTGTCTCGATCAAAAAGTAGACTGTTGTGAACTTCTGCTGTGGCTTGTATTGAATTGTAGAGATTGCACAGATATATTATGGGGCATGCATACCGCAACAGTGGTGGCTTTATGCGCACAGCATGATGTCATGACTCTGTCTTCTGTTCTTGTGGATCCTAGCAAACCGAAGAACTCTGGAAATAGCACAACTTTTTTTCCTAGAGGTCTTTGACAGAAACTGTCACCTCTGGATACAAATTGTACATCCGCATCCGTTCTTGGATTTTGGTTTACATTCAGATATTTTTTACAGCCTGTGGTAAAATGTAACCATTTTGATGATCAAGCAGCAGAATAGGTATTTCCTGGGCTTGAAAAACATTTTTAAGTGGTTTTTGAGCGTGGAAAATTTCACCGTGAACCTGCTTTAGATACAACAAAACCCCCCCTCCACCCCCTGTGTTCTCATAATGGTTACTCCACAGGCTACGGCCTATCTATTGTCATGGTGGCCAAGCTCATTTATACTCTTGACATTAAACACGCCCAGAATTAGCATGTGAGGATGTTGTTTACACTTCAACACGTGGTAGTGTCAACAGTCCCCGGGAGCCCTATAAGAGCTTCTTTTGTTGTCATTCACTCGTTCATTTGTCTGAATTAGCTTTGGTTCATATTCTGATGTTGATACAAAACGTACCAGACCGTGACCACAACACAGCCATGCTCCTCTGCTCTGTGTGCGCTGCGGTGATTGAGCAACAACAAGTGTGGCTGGGGCTTTCAGGGAGTGACTGGCTTACATATGCCGAGCCAGAAGTGCCTAACTCGTGATGTATGGAAACATTCTTCAGTGCAAAATGAATTAGGAAATATTGTGTGCATCAAACCATTTTCTGACATTTGTCTTTTCAACCTTTAGGAATGTGTGTCGGCGTAGTGGATCCCCTTCATGCTGCTGTCTGAAGAGCTTGTGCAGGAGAAGAGCAGCAAGCATGGACGTGGAAGACTTTCCTCCCCCACCTCCTGAAAGTAAAGTCAACAAAGCTTTGTCACATGCTATACACTTTGCCCTTAACTTCACGGAGAAAGTTGTGAAACATGATTGGATAGAAGTGGCTAACATGGGCTGGTTAGAACGTGGTGCTAATAACGCCAAGGTCGTGGGTTCGGTACTCATACAGGCCGCAGCTTTTGAGTTGATTGTTTGGAGAACAGAATGAACTAAAGCTGAGCAGATGGGAGAATTTAAGATGCTATTTGTCTAAACTCCTTTCACACGTCTTTGGTTGTCAGTTATAAGAGACAGATTACAGTGTTAGACCAATAGTATCACCTGCTAGCTTCTGTAGGTCATCTGTAGGTGTTTTGATTGCTTCCTGGAGGGCTAGTGAAGCTGGACAGTATGAGTAAACAGCACAGATTCCTCTCCTCCGCTTCTCCACCGCTGTGGAGTGAGTGGGCAGAGGAACGAGGGAGTAAGCAGGGTAAAATGTGCTGTGCTGCTGTGAATACCAGACAATGTGCCTCAGTATTAGACTGTATACTGGTGCAGAAGCACACTCACACTCACACACACACAAACACTCGCACACAGCCTCCGGGGATAGACACAGGCTAGAGAAATGCTTCGTCTCCAGCTGCCCAGTCACTTGCTTTGTTGCCAGGGCGATACTGGAGCGGATTGTAACCCGGTGACTCATTTGAGAGAACATTATTTAGCAGAGTGGAGATAGGCCCACAGAACAGAATCCATATTGTGATTATGAATTGACAATGGACACTTCAACAAGGTATAGGTGTCAGAGTGCATGCGTGCGTGTGCACACACACTTGAATGTATATTTCTCTGTGATCTTGTACTTTGCATTCTCACAAGGGAAAGATGAGAGAAATACTCCAAAGTAAAGAAACTCGGGGTGTGAATGTAGTGTAGAACGGCTAGATGATCCTCATATGACCGGCTATGTGTGCTGGAACTGTGAGGTCAACATCCAGCGCAGTCTCTATAATTAAGCTGCAGGCATGCATACCAATACAGCCAACTATCAATGGCCTCCTCTAAACGTAGTTGCAGATGTACTATTGAATGGCCAGTTGTGACTCGTCATCTGGCCAAATCCAATCTAATCTGGTCCTGTTCTATTCTGGCACAGTCAAGCGTTTCATATCGAGCACCACAGAGAGAGCATGGGGCAATTATTGGCATATTAATATACATGCCACAGTCCTGGAGTACTGCTCACTGTTAATCTGCTAGCTGTGCCTTATTTCTGTGTCCCACACTATTCATTATTGCACAGATGGAAAAGGAAAGATAGCATCTCTGTTTCCAGGTTTGCGCCTTTCTTCTCATGCAACTGTAGTCATAGGTGCAGATGGAAATGGGGTCGCAATGTTGACCTGGAACATTAGTCACAGACCGTTCCCTCACACTCTGACTACAGGGCTCAACAACTACCTGTCACAGCCTGAGGGAATTGTACAGGTGATTTAGGGCTGTGTGCACTGCTGTGAGGGACTTCAAAGTTATTGGCTTTTCTACAGGGAATTTCTTTGAGTTAAGATTTACTTGGTTTATCAGTGGACCGTTTAAGCCTGCAGGCATAACACAGCATGTTGCAACAGTGAACATGCTTCTTTTGATGGCAATTGGGTGTAAAGAATAACCTTATCAGCTAAACTTTAAATGGCCACATAAATGCTGAAGTTAACTGAGTCCGGCGGAGGGAACATTGTTGTAAAAGCATGATGGATATTGACATGTGTCACAAGGAAAAGGTGTAGCCCAGGAGTTAGGAAAACATAATATAGGACTTAAACAGAGTTTGATCTGTGAAGTGGCTTGGTGAAGAGAGGTCAAAATGCCGAAACCCGGGATCGAACCAGGGACCTTTAGATCTTCAGTCTAACGCTCTCCCAACTGAGCTATTTCGGCTCATGCTGTAGGTATGGATATCTCATCAGGTCGTGCTGAAAGTGAACCTGATTTGGAGTGGCTTGGAATATGTTTTCTTCGGGAGTGCAGTCAGGATATGAGACTTCAGACTGTAAATGAATACAATCAAGCTGTGACTACTAAGGAACGTGCTCACAAAGAATCTGTGGAATGCTTGTGAGCAAAACTGTGACAAAGATTGAATAACATTAGAGGAAGTTAAGGAGACCTCCTATATGTTAGATCTCTGTAGTTAAAATCAGCGGCACTGTGGAAGAGTTGAAGGGCTGAATGGTGGCGAGGGGAGTTCCTTCCATTCAGGTTCTGTGGTTTTGTTTCGGTTCATCCTTCTGTGAACCCTGTTTGAAATATTACCTAATATTTCCCACAACATTGAATTCAAGTTGCATTCTTTGAATGTTTTCCCTACTTGAGGCTTTTTCTATTCTTTCACTACACCGCTGAATGAAACTGATGAAAGTTGAGTTTCTGCATTCCTAATCCTTTAACTCTCTCTTGCTCTTAATTGAGCTTCGCTGACTCAGACCCCCACTCTATTCATCACATCGGAAATAATGCAAAACTCAGGCTGTACTACTCACTGGAGGGAGTAACAGCTCTCTTTCCTGGTGGCCTAATTGCAGTGTCAAAACTGGAAAGACATTTGTTGTTCCCTTCCTGTCTGCAGCCAAGTGCTCTGATGTGAACGTGACGCCTTTGGAACACTAACTATATTTTGTAGCTCTGCCCTACTTGTTTTTTTTCCTATAAAGTAGAGCAGCTGATGTGATGTTTTGGTGCAGATGTTCAATGTAAAAATGTCTATAAGAAAACATACTGCTGTTATAGACCCCACCCTTAATTATAAGTCTGTATGTGGCTCAGTTTAACTTTAACAGCCCAAGGACTAAAACTGCCACCCACAGTGTATCTGTTAACGTTCTAAGCTAAAGGCTCCTTCCTAAATTGAACTTGTGTTTAGCCAAATCCCCCAAATCATACAGTGTGATATGATGACCTTGCCTGTCATTCCAGAGTTATGTATTTGATTAGTCTAAGGCAATTCTGTCCTTTTTTATATATACAAAGGCTAGACCTGCTTAACTGTTGGACAAATGGGTCACAACGTTTCAGAAGTTTAGATATTAGCTTTGTGTGCATCTTACTCACAATTCACATTATGTACTGTAACTTAATTTAATTGTCTCATAGTCACTGCACATTGCTGAGAGTGACCTTTATGGACTTATTAAATGGCATTTGGTACAAAGTAAGTGCTACGTTTAGGTACTGCTGTAATTACACTCTTTCACATACTTTCCAATGTCCTAATATAACCAGATGTATTAAAGGGATAGCTACCGCAGTAAAAATGATGTAACAAAATCATCATGGTATATATTGTCATACCGCCCAACTCTTTTATCTGATGTTCTCTGGATCAGTAATATAATCCAGCACTCCATCTATCTGAACCCTGTCTCTGTTTCCAGTGTTGGCAGACAGCGTCCCCTTTGCAGATGAAGATGAAGGCGAAGCCTTTGACTTTGATGACAGTGGGGATGACATCCCTGAGGCTGACCGCCCACCCCCTGCACCTCCATCTCCTCAGAGTCTGGCCAGTCACCCTGAGGGCCATCTCCCCAGGCGGGACGCCCCAGCACCTTCCTCCACACCCGGCACAGCTCTGTCATCAGCAGACACAACAGTTGCCACAAGCAGATCCGCCACAGCAGGTGGAGCAACAGCAGGAGGAGAGGGGACACCTGCTGCCGAGGGGACTGATGACAAGGAGACGGATTTACCACCACCTCCACCCCCTCCTCTTGATGATGACGCAGGGACAGATCCTGGAAGGACAGGTTTGCAACCCAAAAGCATTTTATTGATGGCTCTAGGAGAGTGAGAGTATTTGAGCCCATTTTATAATTTCTTTGAGGCAGAAGCTCTTCTGCACTACAGCTATGGTGGTAAATGAGTTGATCACAAATGAGTCTTTCAATATGTATGATAAAAATTCTCCACATTCTTATCAGGCTCTGATCCAGCCCCTTCAGCTCAGGCTAAAGTGAAGCAGTAAAGTGGGGCAGTCGGTTTCTCTCATGACACCTTTTATCTCTGGCTGCCTGGTGCTGGAGGTTGTCTGTTTTTTATCACTGAAAGCCGTGACTGCAGCAGGCAGAGCCGGGCTCTACTTATTCTCACTCGCTCACTCTGTACTACTGTAGTGAAGGATGAAGCACTGCACTCATTTTTCAGCTTTTTCTTTTCATAAACCATGCATGATTTGAACACGCACATCATTTATTTCTATCGTTATGAGAAATATTCATTGGCTACATTCATAACATATTCCCTGATTCTCTCAAACTCAAACTAAGCTTTAGCACTACTCAATGCTGCAAGATGTGACCTTTTACCCAAACCTAACTCTGGACTCATGCTTGAAAAGGCTCATTTAGAAAGGCCACACTTTGGAAATGCGTCCCCTGTCTGACAGTCTAAATCTTTAGACAGGTAGAAGCAAAGTGGATATTTCTGAGGTGGTGTATGTGAGTTTGTCGTACATGATAGACCCAGATGTGGCAGAGCATTGGTGGTTCACACATGATCCATACAAGCGATGGATGCAGTGCAAATGCCATTGGCTGTAACCTTGAACAGTTTAAACAGTGTAATGTTTAGTTGATCAGTGAAGTTTTACACAATTCTCTGGAGAATTTGAACAAATAAAGTTGAACCTGTCAGGCATATAAAAGAACTGCTTGCAGTTTTGTTAGACAGTTTACATCTTGCATTGCTTAGACATTTATTGTTCTATGTAACTACATGAAAATGACAGTAATGCATATGTGGAAATTGTGATAAAAAAGTAATAAAATAATAATACAATGACAAATGCATTATAAGTTATTGTTTTTTGACTCTTATGGCAGTGTAAAATGTTGCTTTGGTAGAACTCCAAAGCTGTTTACCCCATTTGATTAGAGCAGTAATAATGTTGCAAAAGTTCCTGGTTCAAACCCTGTCCATCCTTAATAATTATATTAAAGTGTATCTACACCCTCAAATTCTGCTTGAACCGTCTCTCCCACTATATTTCAAAAATGCAACAAGCGAGGGAACAACCATAGGAGGCGTGGCCTCCTGGCTACGTAGTGTGTGGGTCAAAGGTCATGAGGGAGACTGACTGACACTGATTATATTATATTAACCTCTGTTAATATAAATTTCATGAGTCATGACGTAGATTTGTCCCAACCGGTTTTCTCTGTGCCTGCATCGTCCTAAGGGCTAATTTAAAATCATAGATGGTGGGTTGAGCCCATGAACACACGAAATTCAGATTTTGACACATTTGGTAAGAAATGTCAAAATGATGTTATATTATGGCTGTACTGTGATAATATGTTTTATAACAGTATCACATGTTTAAGTGTGCAGTACCACTTTAATAATCAAATTCATTATCATTATAATTACAAGTAAGCTGATCATTTAAGTATCATTGTGCCTGACAGCATGTTTCCATTGATGTAATGCATGTTGTGATGTATCCTATTTACCTCACCAGGCAGGGAAGACCAGGATGCATCCATTGATGACCCTCCCCCTCTACAGGCTGTCCCCAGGACCTCCTCCCAGGGCAAAGTCAACCCCTATTCTGTGATTGACATCACGCCTCTCCAACTGCAGCAGTTTGAGCAGCAGCAGGGACCCTCCTCTTCTGCTTCCTCACCAATGGAGCCCAAAGAACGAGAGGGAGAATCCCAGGATATCCACACCACCACTGTTGGCATCACTTCAGGATACTCAGTCCCAGTGCCCTGTGGCTATGCAACCCCCTCTGGTGTACCGCTCATCACGCCAACTTACACCACACCCGTCATCTTTCGACACCTCTCCATGGATGAGGATGGTAAAGTAGAGCCTGCAGCAGTGGGAAATTCTGAAAATACTTTCCTAAATAAGGATAATAATGAGGTAGAACAGATGTTGACCAATGAAAATTCTCGGGATATGAAGGCACTACTTATTCTTTTCTTTGAGTAAAAGTCTTCCTCTCCTTTCTCACTGCACTCAGACCTCTGACACGTAAATGCTGTCTCAGATACTTCTATCCTCTGTCCTTTCTTCTTTCTCTTGTTTTTCCTAAAGCCCTGCCACAAGGAAGTAGGGACTAAATTTAGCCCTCCCCAAAGATCTGTGTTGGCTGTGAGGATTTTCCGGTTTCCCTAAGATCTAGCAGTAGCTGTGGCCAGGCATGCTGAGGAGTCTGATTACACTGTTATTATCTTAGCAAGGTTACACCAGATTGAAATAGTCAGATGTTTTAGTAAAAGAGTGTGGAAAGTCATAGATGCGTGTGATGATGATGCTTCTGCAGCTTTGTTTTCATCTGAGAGTTCTTTTGCCCACGTCACACATAGCAAAGACATTTTGCTGCTGTTATCATTTTTGCCATTAAGCTTTCTGAGGGAAACAGAAGGCTTATCTTATCATGGGATTTTGAATTTGGTACATGCTGCAAGTGAAATTTATGGGAGCGCATTTAAATACATATCATCTTGACATAGCTAATCTAGGAGGTATGGAATCATCAGTGACACCTGGTGGAAAATGAAAAAAGTTACAACACAGTTTCTAAATCTTGGCATTGGGTGGTCTTTTGGAGTTGCTTGACATAGTGCGCTGCTTTGTGAAACTTGTGAAAATCTTGAACATATCTAAATGTACTATTATAGAGTTCATGCCCTTCATGCTCTTGACAATACTCTTAATATGCCATGCTCAAATTTATATTACAGATTTTGCACTTGGATCATGAGAACTGTGGGACCTAAAACCAGGTCTACAGCCAAGAAAGAAAGATGTATATTGATGTAAAGAATGTGTAATGTTTTCTCTCTTTCCTCCTCCTTCAGTCACCGTGGTTGGGACTGGCAACGCCCCCGTTGACAGGTGCGTGGCAAACTACACTGCTAGAACACGTCTAGCGTGTTAGTGTTAATTTAGTGAGAAGGATGCAATGTATGCTCCACAGTTAGTTAGTGACCCTTATCAATATATTATATATGACTGCTATCTTCATGTCAGTGGTAATACATAGACTGTATTAATACAGAAAAATGCATATTTGTTTGTAGAATTATAATGTAGTTTTTTTTCCTCATGTGTTTTCAGTGAAGAGTATCCACCTATTAGGGAAGAGGATGCTTTGGCTAAATGGGCATCAGATCCTGCCAACACTGCATGGATGGAAAGTAAGGAATGAAATCCACAACATATAACATATAGTAGAGATGCAGGTATAATTTCAGTAGAAAGAATTCTGAAGTTTCAGTTCTCTGTACTTGCCTCTGCGCACACACACGCACACACACACACACTGCATGCCTTTGTGGTTCCTTTTCTTTTTTCTTTTGACACAACTGAGTTCCCAGACACTTCCTTCCCTGTTCTTTTGAGGAAGCAGACACTTGTGGTGCTTTTCTTTTAGATCCCCAGTGAATTACATGGTGTTTGTTGTGTGAACAACCCCGTTTGTGCGATGTAAGAAATCACACATTAGTTATTGTGAACATTTTCTATGCTTCAGATCCAGATGAGGTGATCTACGATGATGTGCCCAGGGAGAACTCTGACTCCACCACAGGTTTGTGGCATTTAAAAAAAAGCAGTATTTTACTTCCTGTCTGTAGCCTTAAACCTGTCAGCACTGCTCACTTTCGCTTCTAGTGTCCCTTTTTTTTCTTCTTGAATTCTTCATTTAAGCTGTTGCATTAAAATATTATGCTGATGTTGCCTGTTCTGGTTTATAATCCAATACAATTGTCATTCAGTTAATATTGCCTTTTTGTGAAGGTTATGATTTGAGTAAAGTAGTTCGGTTTTTGTTGAGGGTGTTAACAGGAACATCTTACGATATAATGCAATTTTGCATTATACGGCACGAAGCTGTGGTATTGAAAACATTTGACCTGCTCCCAGCTAAAAATGAACATTAATTTATTTCAAGACTATTCTATTTGAGTGCAGTATATTTTTATTGTGTTGATTTTATTTGAGTGTGTTACAAATTGTTCTGTTGGCCCCAGAATTTACATTATGTATATAGCCAAACCATAGTATTCCTGACTACACTTTCTGTATCTGTCCTGTTTTTTCATACAGATCCAGATGAGATGATCTATGATGACGTGGAGCTTGGCGAAGAGGGTGGCTGCAACAGCTCCCTCGACAACGGCTGGAGCTCTAGCGAGTTTGAAAGCTATGACGAGGCCAGTGACGGGGAAGGTCGCCCTGAGAACGGCTTGCCCCATGCCTTCATGAGAGGAAAGCCACCCCAGAGGAAAACCCATGTGTGTTTAACAATCACCCTCCCATTTCCCTGTCAGCATTACAGCCAACAAACAACTCTCGTGTCACCGTATTGTACATCTGTAGGTGGCGGGAAGGCAGCACTCGGTGAAGCAGGGGTTCATTTTATATGTAGATTTTGATACCAGAGGTCATATATTTGTTTTTATGAAGTGGTAGTTAAAATTTCTAGGTTGAAACAAATCATTTTATTGTGCTTATTCTAAATCTGTTGTCGAATTATTCATGGGTCATGATTTCAATAATGTACAGTCCATTTGTGCATTTGATGTGGAATCAACAGTCCTTCTGCTTCAGCAGACCTGAGAAAGATCATTCTGGCTCTCAGTCAGCTTGCTGCATTCTAATGTTTTGGCTTGTGGTTTTGAGAATTCAACTTCACTTTGTTTTCAGTGAACCATTGTAAGACATTAATAACTGTTTCAGGTAAAGACAATCTTTAGAAATGCCAGTTGCCTTTGAAAACTGCTCCCAGTAATTGGAAAATCATTTTATGTCTGTTTTATACTACATTTTGTCCATTTTACGTCTTGAGTTGCTGAATATTTATGAATGCAACTATTGTCAAATTGGTCAAAATGAAAGGGAAAAAAACAAAAAACAATGGAATCTTGTGATACAACTTAATTATAAATTTTCCAGGATTTTAATGGCCATAAAACAGGAAAAAAATGCTCATGAACATCAGATTAAGAAAAACCATGTCCTCTGGAAAAGTTCATTTCTTCCCCTGATGCACAGTTTAAATGGGTTAAGCAAAAGGACATTTTTGAAAGATGATAGAGTCAGCAGTCTAGCACATATCACACATATCAATATTAAAGTGAGTTTTCTGTGACTCTAAGGTGCAAGTTCATTCCAAAACCAGTAACGCCTGCTTTGCTTTTGTTTAGCTCTCTCAAGATCTGACACGCTTGAAAGAACACTATGAGAAAAAGATGAAAGATCTAATGGCAAATACAGTGGGAACGGTAGAGCTGCAGCAGCTTAAACAGAAACACGAGCAGAAGGTAAATGACCTGAGGCTCATCTCACCTGTCTGTGCTAGACAAAGTAGTCCCAAACCTTTACTTTCAGTCTAGCTAACCACTGTGGGCGTTCTTCACTGACTCGGTACCCTCATCCTGCTCTGATGTGAATGATTTGTGGTGGTGGTTCTGGTGATGGGTTTGCTTACTGTTCATTCGCCTCCCTGTCTGCTGCACTGACCCATCTCGTTATATGTGTATGCTTTAGAGGCCGTGAAGCTTAGCATATATTCTTGAATAAAGTTAAATTCTTCAGTAAACTGAAACACTAGCAATTGAGTTGTATTTTGTTGGATAACCATTCATTTAATATGTTTTCAAAGTAGTAACAGAAAATATCAGTGGCATTTACTGTAAATATCTCATAATGTAAATCAGCACTGTGTTACTTTTAGCTGATGTCCCAGTTACTGTGTATATGTCTCTGGTCAACTTTGCTCTTCTGTTATCCTGTATTACATGATCTGCCGTTTATCTTCATCTCTACTCTAACACCCCTCCTGTGTGTTGCATCGCTCAGTTCCAGCTTTTTAATCATAGGCACAATTCTTGACTGTGAAAAAGTGACTTTGTTGCTTTTGCTGTACAGATAATAGTGTATTTTGTCTCATCAAAGATGCAAAAGCTGGTGAAGGCAGCTAAGGAAGGCACCAAAGATGGGCTTGAGAAAACCAAAGCTGCAGTGAAGAAGGGACGCTCTTTCATCCAAACCAAGTCATTCTGTCATGGTATGTAAACATTAACAGTTTGCCTTCATGTCAGCAATCAATTTAGCTATACACACTCCCTCTTTAGCTCTTCTGTTTATGTTAAATCAGAGTTAATGTCAAGGTTTCATTATTTTTAGTAAAGGGCAACATAGCGTGGCCAGGACAGCATTTTTCATTCTGCTATTTTGTTTAATTGCATTCTTTTTTGTGCTTTACTTGCTCTCTGTTCCTAAACTTTTAGAGAGGAAATCGGCCTGTTTTGAGGATGAGGAGTCCGAACTCTTCATTGAAGTGGACTGTTTCACTGTTGAGCCAGTGCTGTGTCCAGCACCCGAGGGTCTTTCACAGCAACAGGTAATGAAAATGCCCTTCAACCTTTATCCGATTTTAACTCTTACTGTATGAATTTGCTGAAGAAAACCTTACCAAATTAATGAAGACCAATGGCTGGGTATTTTCTCTCTATAGCTGGTGAGAAGATGTATATTGGGATCTATATTGGAGAGTGAAAAGAACTATCTTGATGCGCTGAAGAGGATATTAGAGGTATGCAAGTATGGCTGCAGTGATTGTCAAATCCACTTTGAAGTGTTTGTTTTTACAGTTGACATTGTCTGCTTTATCAGCAATATGAGAAGCCCCTGTCCCAGCTTGAGCCAAGGCTGCTGAGCGACAGGAAACTGAAGATGACCTTTTATCGTGTGCGTGAGATCCTGCAGTGCCACTTCCTGTTCCAGATCGCCCTGGCAAGCCGTGTGGCTGAGTGGGACAGCCTGGAGATGATTGGGGATGTCTTTGTGGCTTCGGTAAGCTGCGGCTGTGATTTTAAAGCCTTTTTTACGAGAATGCACCAAAATATTAAACACAAGTAGTCAGCTGTTTCAAACTGTTGAATTAGTTTGAGATTTATGGCATGTGTGACGTTTTGCATGCAGCACAGCCAGACTCTTCCCTTTGTTACCATCTTACTTCATGTCAAAGACAGTTGCTCTAAAGCAGATACAGAAAGCTGCACTCTGCTCTCTTATAGTATGTACTCATCCTCCTCTTGGCTTTGGCTGCTTGGAAACTCAGTCAAGGATCTTTAAAACAAAAGAACTCATCTCGCACAGTCCTGCTCAACACCTCACTTCCTTGTTTTTGTACAAAAATCAACCCCTGGCATGACATCAGAAGAGCAGTGGATCCCATATGAGACCCATATGAAGTCTGCTCACTGACCTCTCTCACCTCAAAATTCTCATCCCAACATTAAACAACAGGACTTGCGTACTAAGATCTTATTTTTCAACGGAATATTAATCCTTATCCTTTATCAATATATAGAATACAATTATTGTAATATTGTTTACAGTTTATGCCACTATAGCAAGTAGATTTTCATTATTGTTATTATTATAGTTGTATTTCTTTATTTACTTGAATGGGTTTTTTTCAACTTTTTCTTTGCAAAATGATGCTAACCCTCCATGCAGAATTCTGCAAACCTATAAGGTTCACTGAGGAATGTACCACAACAAAACAGCTCTTTTGTTGCAAAATATGTGTCTGCCTGCCTCAACCTGAGAAAAAACAAATGAAGCTCTTCATCCATTATTTTGTGTGAAATAATGTTGTGTTTAATAGATTGTGCTGTTTAAAGTGTAGTGTTATCTCTGTTTTGTTTTCTTATTATTCAATAAGAGAGAGTGAGAGTAGCTAATTTGGCAATAATCTAGCTTTAACCTTATGCTGATAAAGCTTTTTTTGTTTTGTTTTTTTTTTATTCAAAAGGAGAGCCAGAGCATAAAAGAAATAGAATTATAGAATTTGAAAATTTTTGTTCGGTTTTGATACCCCAGAACTGAACAATGTCATAATGAGAGAACTGGAACTGTGAGAACTCCACATACAAGACCTACGTCTGATCTGGTCATTTACCTTCTGGTAACCTTCAGAGTAAGAAGACAGGTGTACAACTATACTACAACATCTTCTTCAACCTCAACTTTGACCTCAGATAAAAAGACCAGGAAGACAGAACCCTTACCATTTCAGGTACAAAAGCGTGATATAATCTTCAGCAACTCCACCCGCTACCTTGTAATGGACTTTAATGGAGAGGGATGTTTTGGCAAAGTTGCCAAGTGTGTCAATTTAACAACGGCCAAGATGGCGGCACTAAAGATCCACAAAAAGAGTGAAGAATTCAAAGGGAAATGAAAATGCTAGAAGCAATCAGCGTTCTCGACCCTGAGAAAAAGAATATTATAAGATTCTTGGAAAATGTCACGTTCGACAAACTCTCTTGCCTGGCCTTTGAGATGCTGGAGCGGAGCCTTTGGGACCTGATAAAGGAGAGTCTTAATGAAATTTGCCCTGTGACCCACCAGCTTCTTGTGGCATTTGAAGCCCTGAAGAGTATTGGTATCCTGCACACTGACTTAAAACCTGACAACATAATGCTTGTCAATCACAAGTATCAGCCCTTCAAGGTGAAACTTATCGACTTCGGTCTGGCCCTTCTAGTGAGCAAAGTGCAGGTTGGGATGACCATTCAAGCTTGTTCATACAGGGCTCCAAAGGTGACCTTGGGCCTCCCCTTATCTGAAGCTATTGATATGTGGGGAGTGGGATGCATCCTTGCTTTCTTATACTTTGGCTTGAACCTCTTTCCTGGAAACTGCATATAACAGGATGAAAGCTACAGTGCACCTGTTGGGTCAGCCAGACGACCACCGGCTGAGTGCTGGAAGAAACACCTGGCAGTATTTCAGCAGGGAGGAGGGCTCCAGCAGCCCACGGTGGAGACTAAAGTCACCAGAAGAGTATAAACAGGCAGCTGACGTCAACCCCCAAGTTTCGAGGAGGTTTTTTGACTTGGCCAGGAATTTGGATGATGAAGTAAAAAGATGCCCAGAGAAAAGGGATGCTCTGGAGTATAAAGACAGGATGGCATTTTTAAGCTTCTTAAAGTGCTGTCTACGTCTAGATACTGAAAGTTGAATCAAACCCAGGGAAGCCCTAAAACACTGTTTTGTGACAATGGTTCACCTGGTAGACGAAATGGACACCAACTCCCATGCAGATGATGCCCTCCAGTTCATGTTTCATATTTCACCCTTGGATAATTTAGATGAATCTGATAATTCTGTGAGAGATGACAAGGCTTCTGTCTCAGGTGATACCGATACTTCCATTTATGAAAAGTCAGATTTTAGAGCATATTATTATTACTTTTCAAACGGAGCTCTCAAGTCTGACTTAAAGAGAGAGCCATCTAACCATCTAAACGGTGCAGACATTGACACTTACAGTTATGAAAATGATATCGAGCCAGCCTCCACCGACCTCTATGATGGAGACTTATCCATTTCATCTATCAATGAGGAAGATGATATAGAGCCTGCCAGCGCTGAGTCTTGTGATGGAAGCTCCAGTTACACCAGTGACTCATCGAGGAAGATGAAATCGAGCCAGACACCAGTGACTCTCACGATGGAGACTCATCGCTTCCAAGTTTCGCTGACGAAGATGACCATAGAGCCAGTCACCAGTGACTCTTATGGTGGAAGCTCATTGATTGTAAGTTACAGTGACAAAGACAATATAGTTTCAGCCCCCACTGGCTTAGAGAGTGCATCATTCACTGCTGGTTGCACTGAAGAAGATTCTCTCCCTGAGGATGGTCATTCAGCTGCTGAGGTTTCCAGCCATAACATTTTAACAGAACCATCAGCAGTTACAGACTTTCATGATGGAGTCTGGGACATTACTACTCAAGAAGATTCGGGTGCTGCTGCTACTTCAAACAACAATACAGACAGCGATAGAGTATCAATTGCCATTAACACTTTTGATGAGAGAGCTTCATCTGCTACTGGCACAACTGACGGAGCTGCCATTAGCCCTACTGAACTGGATGATGTTAAGAAGAAAAAGAAGAATCTGTTTCAGAGAACCTATAAATTCTTATGGCGAGTGACTATGAGAGTGGTTTCCATATTTGAACAAATGGACTAATCCCCTTTTTTTCATGTGACTTTACTCTTATCTGTGTTGAGCAATAAATTTTAAAAAAGAATCATTCCAATTGCCATAAAGTTGTTCATTTATTAGAAGACAAGACAAGAAGGTACTGGATGCAAATCATAGCAAATGAAAAAAAGATCATTTAGGTGTCCACAATTTAGACAAAGATTCTGGAGGTTTTTACCTTTTTTCTATGTCTACCAAATGGAAGGCACTAAATGAAGATTTACCGAATGACCAGCTAAAACTCACATTTGAAATCATCACACTTTTGTAGGAAATTTTACTGTGATACTGCAGCAATGCCATTTTCATTAAAGAATCATGTCACGTAATGCAATACGTTCCTGCAAATGGTTGTTGCATTTAAACATCTGTGTTTCTCAACAGTTCTCAAAGTCCATGGTGCTTGATGCCTACAGTGAGTATGTGAACAACTTCAGCACTGCAATGGCGGTAGTAAGGAAGACTTGTGCCTCCAAACCTGGCTTCCTGGAGTTCCTCAAGGTGTGAGAGAAACGTACAAATGCAAAGCATTGAACTGAATGTTGTCATGATTGTTCTTGCAGGAACTTAATGTTTTGTTTAGTTTTTCTGGAAAAATATGTTAATTTTCAGACTGGTTCCACACTGCACTGCAGTAACCCAGACTTGTAACCCACAGCATCGTCAGGAGACCAGCAGTGACCGAATGACTTTGTATGGCCTGATGATGAAACCTATCCAGAGATTCCCACAGTTCATTCTTCTCCTTCAGGTATAATGAAGTCTTATTTTTCGCTCCTTTACAGTACACTGCAATATACAGACAGAAGACAGTGTGGCATATACATTCACCAGCAGAGGGAGTGCCATACACATAAATCAAGGCACTTTGTTTTTCAAAGCGATTACCTCAATGGCTGCAAGGGAAATGCTCTGAGGAGAAATGGTTTCCTAAGATCTCTTTTATTCCTATTTACTTTTCTGCTGTTTCTGCACACAAAATATGGGACACTGGATTACTTGTTTTTTAACTATAAACATGTATAACAGCAGATTGGTATTTGTAGTCTGTAGCCGACTATCTTTTTTTTTTATCCCATTAATGAAACTGTTAAAAGCACTAGGAGATTGGTCTTCAGTGTGAATAATCAAAGAATTACTGACTACTGTATGACTTCTCTGCACATCCTTATCAGGACATGCTAAAGCACACACCCGTGGGTCATGCAGACCGCCTACCCCTGCAGATGGCCCTGACCGAACTGGAGACTCTGGCAGAGAAGCTCAACGAAAAGAAGAGGGAAGCTGACCAGCGCTGCGAGATCCGTCACATTGCAAAGGCCATGAACGAACGCTACCTCAACAAGGTCTGCCCACACGTTAGTAGTTCGAATTGTACAGTATGTGTCACTCAGTGTGCACAGTTTTTGCTGATGTTTGATTCTTATAGCATATGCTGTACATTTCTCTCTGTCCCAGTGTGGGCGGCCATCAGGCACTACAGTATTCTCTTGCCTGAATAGCATATTTTTACACCAGCTTTCCCCACATTGTAATTATTTGTCTATCTGCAGCCACCCACTCTGGTATCTGTGTACCCTACATGGGGCAAAGAAGTTTTGTTCCTCCATAGCCTTTAATGGCTCAGACTCACTGCTGATGAACATATATTATATGCTGTTACCCAAAGTGGATGGTTTCACAGAATACAGTGACAGGAAACATGCGGAACAGAAGAGTGAGATTACACATGGTACCAGCCAGACTGAATTTTGTGATACTTTGACACCCTGAGTCATGCGTCAGGGCTGTTTTCTTGAGTAAACGAAGCCTGGTGGAATGTAAGTGCTCTTGGTCTCTGTAAGGCTTCTCTGAGCTTGGTGTTGTTAGCCAGGTACTTAAACAACTATTAATCAGAGATCTGAACTCCTACTGTATGTTTGCTTAGTATCAGTCTGACTTATGATCCCTAACCCTTAGCTTCTAAGTAATGGCAGCCGCTACCTGATCCGCTCAGACGACATGGTGGAGACGGTCTACAATGAGCGTGGTGAAATCATCAAAACCAAGGAGCGACGCCTCTTCCTGCTCAATGATGTTCTCATGTGTGCCACGCCCAATATCCGGTAAGAGTGACTGCAAACCAGACCTGTTCTTAATCTCTCCGTTAATTTGCACTTTCCTCCTTTTCTTGGGTGCAACATCCTGTAATCTCTTTACCATTTTTTACAATTTTAGAATCTAATTGTTATGTGTCTATATTTGTGTTGTGGTCTTGTTTGTATAGTTCACTTTGTCTACTGTAAGGGTATGTTAAAAAGAAAAAAGAACCTGTGGAGAAAGATGGCAAGCACAGTGTAAGTGGTTTCCTTGGGGTGATTTTTGGTTTGGGCTCATATGTACCCACTGTGACTTTCTATTTAGTGATGAAGAACCCTGTTTCTGGGCTTTTTAGCTTCTATCTTGTAATTGTAGCATGTTGATCACCACATACTGCCTCTGGAAAACGTTGGTTTTCTGGATGAGCATCATTTACCTCTTGTCTTTCAAACATGGCCTTCTGTACTGACATTGATTTTCATTTACCTTCACCTTTCCTTGCACTCATATATCCTCCATACATACCTCAGAAGATACATTTATTTAACAACACAAGCAAGAGCCACTTTGTCAAACAACCTTCATCTCTTTCTGCTCTGTCCAGATGTCAGGATGGCAGTGGGAGTGGCAGTGGCAATGCCCCACTCGACCAGAAGTTCCTCCTAAAGTGGAGCGTGCCTTTGAGCTTCGTGGAAGTGCTAGAGTTTGGATCCAGCGAGGACATGGCCGACAACAGCCACTACCCAACTCCCCACTCTGGGGAGAAGGTGGTAATCAACGCTAAGCCAAGTATGAACCACAGGGTGACTTTCTGTTATTTTGAATCAGCATTCTACCTGTCTGTCCGTCTTTCTCTCTCTGTTAACTGGGGTCAAAAGGTCTGGTAGAAAAGGTACAATTAGAGGATTGATCTCTGGTCAACTGATGAACTGCTCGTGCATGATGACCAGTCAATGTTCTCAGTGGTGATTAAAGATAAATATCGCTATGCCTGTGCTGGACTTCTATATAACCTGGAGAGCTTAGCTCTCTCCAGAGCTATAATTATCAGTATTACTGCAGCACTGCAAAATCTTAAGTAATTGGAGTGATTTGATTGATTTATAGACTTCCATTTTAATAAACAGAACTAGCTGTCTCCTACATTATAAATACACAGAATGAATAGATTGTTGTTTCTTGCTGGACATTTACAGATGTTTTTAAAATAGTGTAAGTCCTGCACAGACCATCCAGCCAATGAGTGTCTATTTTTTCCTTTCTGTAATCCTCTGGTCTGCTGGCGGCCAAGTCCAATGATTTCAGTCTTTCCACTGGGTTCTCTTCTCACAGACAGCTGCTCTGCCACTTTAAAAGGCCCAGATCAGACAGACAAGAGGCGTATGATTTTGTGGTCACAGCACCGCAGTTTTTATTCTAGGATCTAGATTTTCTTTTTGTGTGCATGTGTTTGTGCCGAGGTAATGGTAGTGCACATCGCTGGGCTGGTGAGTGCTTTGGTCCTGTATTATCCCTGGTATGTCAAAGGTTGAATGTATTCAAGCTGAGGTCAAACGCTCACTCTTTCAGTTGCCAATGGCAGTGGGCTGTAATCACTATCACTGAAATACACACTGAACTCTATAGCTCCCTCTCACCTCTCTAATTTGTAATACAGTTACATAATATTCAGTCTTTTGTAGCCAGGCGTCACAGTGTCACATTCATCATTTGATCAATCCTGTGATGTTTTGTATGTGTTCTAGCATACAGTCCACCTGCCTTGTTTCATTACTAAACAATTACTAATACGTTTCAACCCTTGTGCACAGGGTATGACAATAACAACTAAAAATGAATGATTGCTCAGGTATCTTCTGCGTTTCAACACGTTTCATCTCTTCCACTGCCTTTAAATAATTTCACACCTTTTTAATCTTCCTATTTTTTTCTCTTTACCTCCACTGAAGCCACATTCGGTGCGCTCTCCATTGCACCCATCTGCTGCCAAGCCACCTGTCTCCCTCTTCACTGAGCTATGTGAAATGACTGCAATTGCATGACTGTATGTGACAGATGGCACAGACAGACCTGAGTAGCATCTGGGCTGACTGTGGGGGGGTGGGGTTTTTTTTAGGGCTGCAACTGACAGACAGGTTCACAGCCTCATCTTAACCCAGTGTAATGATACAAGTGTATGTGTACTCTTCTTAAAGGCCCATGGAAGGTCATACAGGTCTAATTGTATTTTCTTGTTCTTACAGTTTATTGAATTACATGTTGTGGATGTTGATTTTGAGCATCTATTATTCGAAGTGTAAACTGTAAATTCCCTTGAGGGGACTGAATTACCTTGTTAACCGACAATAACTTGCTGACCTTCACTCGGCTCCCTCGCTCTGATTTAGTTATTCCCTTACCAACTTTAGCTCTGTGTGTGACTTTGGGAATGTGTGTGTGTGTGTGCATGGAAATGTGTGCAAGTGAAAACAATTGTTTCTCACTCCACTGTGTTCAGCCAAAAGCAGTTTGGTGACCAGCTTGCTAGAAGACAATGAAAACACTCTCCAGCACATGATGTCACCTCTTTGTGTGTCTCTCTTGCTTAGTTTATCTCCTCTCTACGCTGCATAGCGATTAGGCCACCGTGCAGCCATTTCAAGTTTTCCTGCTGCTTACAGTCAGTATGTAATTTGTAGATATGTTGTTTGTTTTTAGGAAGTGTATAATTGCCGGGATGACTGCCGTGATTCCTGTGATGCTCCCAGGCCAGTTTTTGTTAGAAAACCTTGGCATTTGGCACTCCCACAAAGAGGTATACAGGAAGTTAGAGTTAAAATGGGTTACACAGAGCATGTTTTTTGCTTGCTTGCTCCTAGCATGACACACCATAGAGCAAGCATGAGAGGTTTATTCAGCATTACTGCCCTGACCTGAATTCAACCCCCTGCGTTTGAGCCTGAGACAGATGAGCCATGGAAATTGTACACAGACCCATTAGAGGAGTCAGAGCGTTGACATGAACAAAAACATGGTAACAAAAGTGCACAATAAATCTTTCAATTGATCCTATTTAAGTAAATAAACCTATAGGTGTGTTAAAGGGTGGCAATGATTTGATCCAGTGACATGAATGTAATACAATAGGAAGTATTTAACCATGAAAACATCAATGAAATCCAAAACTCAAATACACGACTGTAGGCCTGCTGTGTCCTGTGTGCTTTTGTGTGCAGGGGTGCTCATGCATGTGTAAGGACGACAAAGGATTTCTCAGTGTGTTTGCAGCCTCTTGTGTACAAACTCCGAGGGAGACATTTTAGAGTAATTCTCCCAGAGACCACCTACAAATGCGAGCTTTGGCGACGCACAAACGGGGGTAAAGTTTCCCCTGAATGCCCACTCAGCGAGACCTTCAGCAGAGGACTGGAGTGGGTTGCCATGGAGTTGGAGCTCCAGGCAGACTCTGTGACTATTGTAGAGGAAGATGAGGAGGAGGAGGAGGAGTAAGGAAGGAAGGGGAGAAGAGAAGGTAGAATGACAGAAAGTCATTTTGGTGCCAAAGACTGATGCAGCTTAGCTCTTTGTTTTACTCTCTCACCGGCAAACGTAGTGTGCGCTAAAATGTTTGCAGTTAGGTTTTAATTTAAAAGAGGTCTGTATTTCTCAACTGAGCCATTTGAATAAATGACCTCGATAACTTTTCTGTTGACAATGTTGACCAACTGACAGGCATTCGGTCTGTTCTCTGTACAAGCTATTCTTCATGATTATCTTCATGACTTTGTGTGTAAGAGAGAGAGGGACCGAGGGAGAGGGCTGCCAGTCCTTTCATGAGCTATGTGGTTGTGTTCTGTGCTGCAGTACTTTGCGTACACACAAAGCAAGCCGTTAATTCCTTTTGATACAGAACAACAACACAGTAACCGCTCTCATCACATCACATGAGATCATTAGGTTTGATATTTTGAGCACAAGTGCATTAAGGATGAGAGGCAAATACCCAACAACATACCTATTGCAGCAGACGCAGAGTAGGTACACAAGTAAAGTAAACAAAAAAGGATGGTATATGGTGACGCGCACAAATAAAACCGCATTATTTGTGTGGCTAACATTAGATCATCGTGTTGTAAACAAGCCAGAACACTGGTGGGAATCACCTTCAAGTTTGCAGAGCTGTCCCTGTGGGAAACTGGCTGATTGGCTTTTATTGATCTTTCTCTTTGTCAGTCCAATTTGAACTGCTTCTGTCATCAGATTGGCCTCCCTCATTGCTGCTTGTGTATCCAACTTTAAGGGGCTGTTGGAAACATCAGCTGTTTGGGTTTTGCGTATTCTTTCTGGCTCACACTGCTTTTTGTATAGAAGTGGAGTAAAACATAGGACTATATCTCACCTTTTGATATGAGTCAATAAAATGTTTTGTAGCAACAATATATCTCCTTTTTTGTTTTTGAATAGCCAGCATAGCTTCACATCCATTTCAGGTTATTTGCACTGTAAAATTGTGAAGATTTAGCCGTTTTTAAAATGTTTTGCTTTTGTGTGTTTGTGTGTAGACAAGTTGTACATGGGTCCCGGTCAGTTGTACCAAGATCTGCAGAACCTAATCCATGACCTCAGCCTGGTCAACCAGATCTCCAGCATGATCAGCAGCCTCAAAGGCAACTACCAGGTACTGTGTGACTGCACTAAACACAAGCACGGAGTTAAAGTCTCATCACTTACCTCGTCCCTTAGGGGAAGTTTGATTAAAGCGCATATGAAAATAAAGTTTCATCATATAAATACAGATAAGCATTAGTTAATCACATATGAAAGGGAATCCGTCTAACTTGTTTTTTTTATGTAATTTTGACTAAATATGAGATATTGTACTAGTTATACGGCCTATTAATATTCTAGATTAACAAAAATTGACAAAGACAAATGTTGCTCCTATGTGCCTCAGGACCTTTAAAATCACATTCATGATATTGAGTTTCCCCTCAGATGTCCATAAGGGCTGCTCTGTTATGTAGGCATGTAATGTTTAAGCTGTGGAATGTGCCAGTATGGGCAATTTGCCTCTTGGAGACTAGGAGTCTCTTAAGTCTTGATTTGCACAATTCAAGCCTGTCATATCATGTGGCCATAGACACACACACACACACACACACACACACACACACACACACACAAGCCTGTCGGTGCTGTTGGGATGGAAGTTTAGTTTGCACACGCAGCATGAGTGTGTGAGGCTGTGTTTGTGCTGTGCTGGTAGGTCTGTGTCAGAAGCAGAGTTCGACCTAAATGTAAATGACAGTATAAGCAGCAGAACCTCTTGGGAATGGAATTCACTTTTTAACTTAAAAATTTCTAACTAAATGTAGTTTATTGATGTTTAAATGCTCTAAAGTGCATTTATTTCCTTCCTTCTCCCATTGTTGTGCCCATCCTTAAACCTCTCTTTTTCTCCCACTCAATAATTTTTTCCCTTAATTTCATGACTCTCCCTCTCTCTTTCTCACTATTTCTTCCTTTCTATCCCTCCAATATCCCTGCTTACAGAATGTAAACCCCACGGTGGCCCATGATTGGGTATCTGGTCTCCAGAGGCTGATAATGAAGAAGGAGGAGGAGATCAGAGCGGCTGACCGGTGCAGGATCCAACTCCAGCTGCCTGGCAAACAAGACAAGTTTGTGTTTTACACACACACGTACACACATCTCTTTAGCTTGAACTGGTCCTTCATGCAGACGGCACATACAACATTTTAACAATTGCCAGTGTCAGTCCTCACCCCCCACCCTTGTCGTGTTTATCCTAAGTTTGTCTTTATCCCTTTTTACCCTGCTTTCTCCTTCTGTCCTCCCAGCCACCCTGTGTGCTCATAGCTTTAGGGAAGAGTATTAGAGCACATTTGGATAAACAAGTTTCTCCACCAGCTCTAATCTGAAGCATGAATCTCAGGGGAGGTAATGTTCATCAGTGTTTGCAACCAAAGGCTACCCAGTGCTGCAGCTGTTGCTGAACACAAATGCTCATGTCACACATTAAAACACACTAAATATAGTCCGCACATGGGCCCCCAAGGGTGCCCCTTGTTTTGGCTTTTTCACATTCTCTCTGGAACCATTACTATCTTTTGCCTCTCTCTCTCTGTCTCTCGCTGTGTCTCTCTCTCTCTCTCTGGGTCTCTGTATCTCTCTGTCTCTCTGTGTCTCTCTGTCTGTTTGTTTGTCTTACATTTCCTCACTCCATCCCTCATCCCTGCTGCACTTAGCTGGTGAGATTATCCACGGGTATGTTTGGAAACACAGCTGTACCTCTCTTATTCCTTCCCTGATCCCTCAATCACAAAACACACAAAACACAACGCTTCTGCCAGCCAATGACACACTCACACACGCGCGCACACACACACACACACACACACACAACATATACACACAGGGCTACATGAGTTGCTGGTAGAAGAGATAATTGACATCGACTTCTATCACATTTCTGTCACTATCTGTGTAGTCAATCAGCATTGAATAGTCAAACTGATGTTACCTCTCAGCTGGGATTCAACCCAGACAGAGCTGCTGGGTATTTTACTGTAAATGATGCAAATCATTGGACTGGTGTGTATGTGATAATGTTTAAACATTAACATGACCGCTTAAAGAAGTGTTCAAATTCAGGTCCTGTGGTTGCCAAAGTGTTGACACACGCATTTTGCAGTGCATTAATCATTCAGTTCAGACTAGTTAAAGCATCTCTGATGTTTGACTCACAAATACATCCAACGATGTATGGTTCATGAATTGATTCTGCAATATTAGTACATTTTTAAAGCTCGGTGTGATGACTTTTATATAGTAAGATTTCTTATAGCAACTTTTCTTAACTGAAACTGGAACCCTATACAGATGGTGTTTTTTTTCCTTTATGATTGAACAGAAATGATAAAAACAACTGTGCTTGTGGATTCTATCATCCTTTCCAGTGTGTTGCTGCTTTTAATTAATGAAAAATATGTAATATACATTCAAGACGACACTGAGAAAAAGTATATTTATTTTGTTTGTCACCAAATGTAGATCATATATTTGTGATAAAGATAGAATAGTATCAAAGGTTGGAATCTTACTTTTAACTTTGTAATCATCAGTGATTTTGTTTTTGTCCTGTCTACTGCAGGTTGGGCAAACCCACTTACTTCAGTGCAGTGTTCAATACTCTTAGCCCAGCCATCAAACAGTCATGGATCAGTAACTTGCAGATGGCTAAGCTGGCTCTAGGTACGGTACACTGCCTGGCTGTGCACCTCCACTGTCTCAGTTCCACAATTGTTTTTCCACATGCATGCATTTATACGATATGATGACTTATTTTATTGACTTATTTATGTATCTGTCTTTTCAATGCATTGCTTATGGTTATCCAAATTACTCCTGTCAAACATTATTGGCTGGTACAGTGGTTGTTAACTACATGTTAGAACCAAATGTAATGAGAAAATTTAAGCTGTTCCAAAATTATATATTTATAAGTTAGATGATTATTTGAGTTTTACAATGTGACTTCTGAGGATGGATACCTTCTGGTTTAAACACACTTACGGCATACTGTATATTATTGAATCAAGCTCTGTGTGCATGTGTGTGTGTTACATCAGAGGAAGACAACCTGCAGGGCTGGTTCTTCGCAGAGGATGATGGGAATCAAGTGAAAAAGCAGAAACACCCTCTCTTGCTTCGACAGATGCCTGTGGTCATGTCAAAACTACAGGAGTTCAAGGTGAGATATGATATTTATACAGATTTTCGTGCAAATACTTGCACATGGCCGGTTAGCTCAGTTGGTTAGAGCGTGGTGCTAATAACGCCAAGGTCGCGGGTTCGATCCCCGTACGGGCCAAAGCCTAAATTATAGCATTGTAAGAAATTGGACCATCTCTGACAGCGTTTAGTGAGGCCAATAATTATCCCTTTGTTGGTTGCTAATAATGCCAAGTTTGGGGGTTTGACCCCCATATGTGCCGTTGTTCACATTATATTACTTCTCAACAAGTATTGTCAAGCTCTCCCATAAAATGACCATGTCATCAACTCCTCCACACCTGTCAGCACTGACCAGCGAAGTACAACGTGACAGGCAGGTTGGCTCATGTAGGTTGGTTACTAGAGGTCTTTTAGATTTTTATCTTGACACTTTAACACTAACTCAACAGTAGAAACACCTGTTTTTTGTTACTCTTAATGCTGTACTCATCTGACCTATTTCTTTATCTCTCTCTTTTTTTTTCTTTCATACCCTCTTTTTTCACCCTGTTCTGTGGCAGGTGGAATGTGCTGTTCATAATCCAGAGCCGCACATCAACACAGAGAGCACAGCAGACACTCCCGTCGTGGGCCATGGCTGTGTCTGGGTGAGACATTTTTTCCTGCATCGTTCAGAAAACAAGCAGTGTGTTAGCTTTTCAACAATTACACAAAATAATAATTTATTTGCAAGGTTTATTGTGGCTACCCACAATAATGTGGGCTTTTTCCTCCCAGAGCTAAAATTGTATTTCTGTAGGAAGACATTTATGGGCCTCATGGAGTCTTAAGTGTGTTTAGTGGCTGTAGCAAGTGTTCATTGGCAAGTTCTCTCGCAGTCCTCTTATTTTCAGAAGCTGACACTATTTAAGCTTAACTGCTTGTCTGTCAGTGAGTCTGACTCTTTTGGCAGGGAGCTGTTTTTTACTTTAATGTGATAGCGAACCAGATGGTAAGTTTTTGCTCTTTATTTATTAAAATGTCCCCCTGAGAAAGACGATGGGTTGGAAAATGATTGCTTCATTACTTACGTTTATATATATAAACATCAATCTAGCTGGTTATTTTCGTGGTGAGGTAATATATAAACTATTGCAGAAAGATGTTAAACTGAAACACAAAAATCTTTAAGTTGTTGGATTAGAAAGATTAGAGTTAGAGATTTTGCCTTGAAATTGATGTGACATTAATTTATGTACACTACCGTTCAAAAGTTTGGGGTCACCCAAACAATTTTGTGTTTTCCATGAAAAGTCACACTTATTCACCACCATACGTTGTGAAATGAATAGAAAATAGAGTCAAGAC
>JAVQJL010035385.1:0-24119 GCA_036024295.1 Nannoperca obscura
TAACTGGGTGAGATGGACGGCAGCTACTGCAGCGTCACGCGTCTCAGGACTCCTGTGCCAGTGTACCAGTGTGACAACCTCCCTCCCTCTGTCCTTCTTTGCAGCCCTCCATCCATCATCCCCCCCCCCCCCCCCCACCTCGTCCAGCCCTCCCCCTCGATGACACTGTCACCTTACCTGTTAACAGACTGTGTTGACAAAGCAATTTCTCCATCAGCGTGCTTGTGTGTGAACTATACCGACGCTGCATAGGTATAAACACCTCCTGCACACCTTTATAGAGCTTGACTTTGAGCCACAATAGGAATAGCAACATTAGCTCAGGACTAAGTTCAGCACTGAAGTGAAGCACCTCATTACAGATAAAGGTACGGCATTCAGAATGATACTTAAATAAAAGTAAGTAAGATTTATTTAGTTTAATTAGTACCTGAAAATGTAGTATTTTCTGTATAGTATTACTGTTTTTAATAGTAATTCCCTGTTAAAAAAAAAAAAAAAAAAAGGTCTCTAACAACTGTGGCATTTTTTTAACACTGATCCAAATCTTAAGGTTTAGTCTTTAAAGATTTATAAACATGCTCCTAATATTTGTGATCTCGTAGCCTACTCGCAGTGCGCACAATGCAACTTTTCTTATACTCATCCACACTACGGCAAAAAAAAAATCAAGGTTAAAAAGGTATCATTACCTGTATAAAAACATTTTGTTAAAAGCATAATCAAACGTTCCTGTTGCTTGGTTTACATATACAGAAAAAAACAACATGCTGTCTTAAGACCCGTATTTCAGAGCATAGAACCCAAGAGACTGAACATAGAAAAGGTTTGTTACAAAGTTTAAGATCAAAATCTAAGTATGATAAACAAATCATATTCTTCTTTTTCATATTTTAATGTGAATATAATTTGATCGTCTCTCCCAGGAGTTATTATCTGTTGATGTATCTCCCCTCATTTGTTTTCTTTGTATTTTGTGTTGATTTTCCTGTTGTAGGTATAGACACAAATGTTAAGCCATTGCCAGTTTCTACTTGCTTTTGTTGTTGAAACACTTTTGGGGTAAGTCATTTATTATTATTCTCTACTTTTCTTATTTGTCTATGTATTTTTATTATTATCCTCCAGATGATTTATGAAAATCCATTCTTTACATTTGACAACATTTTTGATTTCCTTTCCCACAGAGGCATACTTTGTTCTCTACATGTGAGTATCAGACAGTGTTATCCAGCTCTGCTCTGATTGCTCCAGTCAGACAGTAGATTGACTCTCCACCCTGCAGACAACAACCACCTGAGTGATGAGTGTGTTCGCTTTGTGGTGGTTATTTGACAACACCTGACAAAAGAATCTCTTCGGTCAAAACGTTGCTGGGTTACATTAAATTTGCTGAGTGCCAAACACTCAGTGTTTGGAAATGACAAAGTAACAAAATTGGCGAGCTACTCAACTTGTGCACATGATCCAAGTAATTCTATCTCAAAAGCCCATATGCTCGTCCATTAAGGGTGACAGGATTTCAAAGTGCATGTCAGGTAGCACGGATTGGATATTCCAGCCTGGTAATCTTATATCTGTTGTAAAGGCAGCTGGTTTTTCCAGTCTAGTAATCCTATATATTGAGGCAGAGGTTCTCCCCATTGCAAATAGCATACAACTTCTGGGGTATACAAGGGCATAACAGCCACAGTAAAAACACAGTGTTAGGTAATGCTTCGTGCCACAAGTCCATATGGATTCAGTCAGTGGCTCTCAGTAGAGCTGAGTCACAAACCTTTGCAGGGGCAGTGATCAGGGTTTCTCAATAAAAAGTTTGCAACCCCTTGATCTCTAGATCAGGTCGTAAGAGGTTTCAAAGGCTAATGTACGGTGTTCTTGAAGATCTTGAAAAAAGAATATAATAAAAAAAGAAGAACTGCAGAGGCGTCTTGGTGGCTTGATGGATAAAAAATCGTGTAACTGCAATGTTCCCAGTTTGAGTCAATCGGGAATGTCCTGTTCAAGATACAGCAGCAAATCATGACAACTTTTCTAATACTATCGTGTCAGAGACTCACCCTAAAAACAACCTAAATGGCACCTTATAACAACCAAAGAGCTGTCTAACACCAAAAGAAATAAAACTTAATGAGATAAATCAAAGATCCTAAAATGCACCAAAACATTAGATGTCAACATGTCAATTCACAAACAGAGACCAGATGTTGCACTTTTTGATCTAAACGCAGAAGTTTCCAGGCAGCTCTTCTAGCCAGGTCAGTGCGGACCTTTGCCACGCGTCAATTCAAAGTCACAGCACTTTGAATTGCATCCGTGTATGAAAGGTGCTATATAAATAAACTTGCCTTGCCTTGCCTTGCCTTACCCCACCCACACCCACATTTCCTGTCCTCATCCTCACTGTCAAATACGGGCAATAAGGCCTGGAAAGAGAAATGCAATACTCAAATTCATGTGACAAACGGAAAACTCTGTGGGGTCATAAAAACCCTGCCCTGTGCTGTACCTCACAAGTTTTACAAGAACAATGACTTACTTCACGAAATGCATACAATATTTTGTAAATGGTTCACTACTGTGAATAACCTAAATAACCTTATATACAGCCTTATTGCAACATAGCTGGTCACATTTTACAAATCCACCAAGAACCCATCCAGACACGTTATAAGACATATAGAAATGCTCTGCTATGAATAATAGTTGGTGTCTTACTTTAATTACCTATTTAGAAATTCTTAAAACCAAACCTTCGAATATGCAAATATGTTTCATTTCAAAAGTTTAACTGGACACAGGATGTCTCCTGCTTCACTGAAAAGTCCATTCTCCGTATTTGTGCACTTGAGGCTTCTAGTTTCCACATCACTTCCTGTGTAAGTTGCATATTGAACCCTGATTGACATCCTGCTCAAATGTACAGAACTCAAACTCAGATTTAAGGTGAAACGTCAGCAGATTAACCTCAAAACGGCCCTCTAGTGTCAAACTCTGCACACACATCGTTCTGCACAGTGAAGGTCAAACATTCAAGGGAAGTAACAAAAAGCAAAACACACAAGTGGCAGAGGACTTTAAATCAGCTGATCTGTCAGTACATGAGTACATTTTTGATATACTGTGAGCGCACTGTTCCCTTCATTGTTTGGACAGGGGATTTGCGGTTGATAAAGACGCTCGTGCTGACTGTGAGGAGTTTTACTCCACTAAGGAGATTATGCAAGACAGGAGATGAGTCCAGAGACTCACCCTCATAGATGAACAGTGTGGTCTAAATACTACAGACTTAAGTTAAATGTGTGGATTGTTTCCAGCCTCACTAATCAAAAGACAAGTGCTAATCTTGGATGACTCCTTGAACCCAGCACGCTAGGGGAGGAGGCGAGTGCTCACGCCAAACCAATCAGAGTGCAGCCACACCGTTTATCACTGCAATCCTCAGTGGTTTAAACTCACGGATTAACTTACACATCCTTTTTTCCCCCTTCTTTTTTCCCCTCTTCTCCTGCTGTTAGAGCACAAAAACATCCTTTAGCATCAACCCATTGATGATTCATAGATTCATAAACCACTGTAAATTCCTTCGAAGCTCTATGACATGCAGTGAGAAGATGCATTTGCCATTCAGCAACCGTACAGGGAGGATGAAGGCCATACACCACAGTAACGTTGCTCACCGTTGGACAGGGAGGTTCCATGGCTGCAGGCGCTCCGAGCTCATCCAAACCCTCCTGGAGTTACACTGAGCCTCCTCCTCATGTTCCCATATGGCCTGTTGTGGTGTACAAAACATTATGATCAGTGAGATTGAATCCTGCAATTGTTCAACATCCAACTACGATGATCAGATAAGAAAAGACAGGTGAAATGCAAAAGCACAGCAAAAGGATTTCAGCAATGAAATTCTGAAAGTTTTGCCAATATTATAACTTCTAATACTGACTTCAACACTAATGCTTTAACCACTACCAGTATGACTACAAAAAACAATCATAGCAGTTTAACATCAATCAATTTCTCCTTTATTATTGCTTTTTTCCTGCATTTTTTAATTGAGCTCATTTAAATTTCAACACTGCATTATTAATGCACACTTTTAGTTTTGAAATGGAAAGCATTACACAGAATTTACCTTGTTATCCAGCGGTGAAAGAAGCTCGTCTAAACTCACTCACGCATCCTCTTAGATTAAGCATCCCAACAGGCAATGGCAGAGTCTTAAGGAGCGGTCGTAAATCTTTTGACAGCAGGCACCGCAGTTACAGTTAAATACTCCATAAGCAAGACAGATGTTTTGAAGAACAACTCGCTTTCAATCGATTCGGTCAATCTGGGTAACGCAAAAAACAAACAAATCCTCTCTGTGCTCCCTGTTCACATTGGTTTATTGCAGAAAAGACAAGATCCCCTATTTGTCATAAATGTTCTTTGGGACTGCAGTACTGTAGACCTTCTCATGGACACACAGGTCACACAGGACAGAAGCCAACTTAAGGGAAGTTCTGTTTGTGCAGCACAGGGCTCATTTTTCTCGTTGCTAGTAAAGTCCTGAACATGTCCATCTGCCTGCCAGGTGCTCTTGCTTGGTTCTCTATCATATTTCACACTCGTGCGTAGGATTCACTGGTCACATGCCAGTTTTTCTCAGTTGTTCACCTCTCTGCCCTCTCTCTTGTCCATTTACTCTTTTTTGAAAGTCACTGGGGGTTGATAGATTAAATGGACAAACAACATCAACAAAGAGAATGACGTGTTTGGGTCGAGCCGTCACAAAAGACACAGCTTCACTTTATTTCACTTTGTGATTTTTATCTGATTTGGTGGTACAAAGTTTGTTTTAGCCACATTAGCGGTGTGTACATGTAGGGATGGCAATGTCCGTCCACCACTCTGATCACAGACTGAAATAAATTTCACTTTTCAAAACTTTGCTCCAGATTGAATCTCAACAGCACACATTTTTGACACCAGAAGGTAAATGTTTTCACTTATCCAATGAAATATCTCAACATCTACTTGATGGATTGGCACAAAATTTGGGACACAGGTTGACTGTTCATCTAGCGCCACCATCAGGTCGAAATACCAAATACCTCGGCTGTACTTTGTGGTTAGTGCTAACAAGCAAATATTAGCACGCTAACACGCTAAATTAAGATGCTGAACATGATTAACATTATACCTGATAAATATCAGCATGTTAGCACTTTGAACATGTTAGCATTATGGTTAGTTAATGGAAGCATTTAGCTCAAAGCACTGCTGTGTATAAGTACAGCCTCACAGATATACCAGGAGTTACTGGTTCTGGTTACTGGTATATTTGGTTGACAGGCCAATATTCATTAAACAACAAACATAGTGAACTAATAAATTGTTTAGTACCTAATAATAATAATAATAATAATAATAATAATAATAATATTAATAATTATTAATATAATTAACATCAGCATCTGTCTCCCACATTATGCAGCCCCTTGTAAATTGAGGCCTTATAGCAGAGTGCAGCTCTAAGACCCACAAAATACCCATTTTGCAATTCCTTGCTCTTAATCTACACTTCTTGGAAGAACATTTCTTCTTGGCTTATAAAATATTTCTTCACCAAACCCTTGTGTTGAATCCTCGTGAGGTCTCTGGTTACTTTGTGTAACCTCTGTGTAGCTGTTGGTATGTGCAGGAATTAGATACCCTGGCATGTGTGTCTCAAAGGTGCTGAAAAGCCCTGTGTGCTGCCATGTTCCTGGGGACAGACGGACAGGTATTCAACCCTGTACACTGGGTATCTTCTTATCCAGTGGAACAGTGTCGGCCATTGTTGCCATGGTGTGTGGCTGCATGGGTTGCCGCTTCGGGAAAATAGAGCAGCTATAAATATTTAAGATTGCAGAAGTGATGGCAACTGTTTTCACGCAGTATGGGTCTAATAAAAAAACTAATGATTTAATGGTAGTTTATTGATAAAGTGTTCTCTATGTGTGTTTACAGTTGCCTGTGTTGCTGTATAAATCTCTCTTAAACATATATATTTTATCTTAAAAATAATACTTTTTAAGCTCCCATGTGAAAGATTATGATGTTATAATGTACATGATATAACACAATTTCTTTCATTGTAGTAAGGTGTTGTTCACCTCCAAGAGGTTTCTGCTGCATCACTCTCTTTGATCAAACATGAATAATAAATCAAGGCAAGCTGGTAAACCTCCCTCACCATCTCTCCTCCCTGTTGCTTGCACCTGACATGAACGCTCCACCCAGGAACCCTATTATGTCAGCGGGCAACCAGCTCCAGTTTCTTACATGATAATATAGACATTTTCTTTTTATCATTATTTTTCAGGGTTGGGCAGTACAGAAACTGCTTTACAGTTAAAGCTGCACTAATCAATATTTTTATATTAACAATGGGTCAAATGACTATGTGTAGTGGGAACGGAGTCGCTCGTAGTGACAAACCTATAAAGAAGAAGAATTCCATCCACTCTATGGAGTGTTTTAGCACCTTTCAGCTCATTGTTTTGGTTTTACAGCCTGTAGTTTCAAATTGCAGCAGGCTGCTGTTTTCAGTGAAAAAGCTCTAAAAACTTAGCTGCTAAAGAGCCAGATATTTCCTTCAGGAATTGGAGGAGACCAAAAACAGAGCTAAAAAAAAGTGAATATTGGACTACCAATGAATGCTAAGAGATTCACCATAAAAGTCATGAGTCAGTGTCAGTACAACTTCTTCTGCTGCCTAAAGTAACAAAAACATGTGCATTAATTTAAAGAATTTTTTGGTAGTTTGCAGATTTGTTTAAGTTTTACCATCTATTTTATGGTTAATGATAACATTGTGCTCTGGGAGTTTTATCCAGATTATTTATTCTACTATTTTTGAAGGTAAGTCTCAATGAACTGGTAGAAATCACTCCTAGGACAGTGGCACATGTAGCTACATCAAGTACAAAAAAGTTCAACCAGGAAGTTAGACTGTAAATGAATGGTTGGATGTTTACAGCGGATGGTTTAGTCTGGATTATAGTTTTCTTGTTCACCTTTGTTTTCTCTTCCAAATGAGTTTAGTTGTTTGTTCAACACGTGTATGATCTGTTTGTGTTTCTAACCTTGTCTGACTTCTTTTAGCAATGTTGCCACGTTCCCAAATCTCAGAAATGAACTTGATGAGTAAAACGTTACAAATCAGTAATGGACAAAACTAAGAAAGTAAGACCCAAGTCGTAATTTACTTGAGTTATTCTTTAAGGCACATGCCTTTCTAGGGCAGTTACACACACACACACACACACACACACACACACACACACACCTAGTCTTTTATCTTTGTAGTGTATTTGGATAAAATGAACACAAAGAGGCATCATGTGCACAGATTTTGAGGCAAAAGACTCTCTTCATCAAGAGATCATTGCATACATAATGAATAAGCAGCGTGAGCTTATTTCCCACACACACACACACAGGCTTCTGCTGAGCTGATTTTCTGTTTAAACTAGACTGCTTATTTAGCACATTTTGAATGTCCTCATTTCATCAAGATTTAATTTCTCCAAATGATTCTTCTTTGTTCTAATCACGCCCTGACACAACGGAGCTACATATCTGCCGTGATAACAGCACCGGCATTTTCTACGAGGGAATACACATTATTGAACTGATAAGCAGTAAGAAGCCAAATTATTGGCAACCCAGCCAACATATACGAGACAGGAGAAGGTGCAGAGAAGTTAAAAAGCAGCTGGTCGGTCTAAAGAAAGTGCAGTGCAGTGCAGACATTACAGATTTCCTGTTCCTGCTATGTGCACAATCTCAGAGTTGGAATTGGGATGTAAAAGGGGAGAGGCCCTGGGACTGAGATGTTGATAAAATATTAACTCCAAAAGGATATTTAAAGCCTCTGACATTCTTTCCGTGGTCGGCGTGTTGGAAATGGCCTCCACCAGATGAAGCCAGCAGCACAGGAAGAACGCAGTTTTCACCTAAAGTCAAGTGGTCATGAGAAATGGTCCTGATCAATGATTCACGAGACTCATCAAGTTCAATGTTTAAATGTGCACTGTTAAAAGTTTAAATAGTTGTTTAAATCCATCACAGCTGCATGTAACGTATGGCCATCACATTAATATCAGGCATGTTAAATACAATGGAGAGCTGATGACCATAAAGTGTGTTCTCCAAGGCTTTCACTTCTCTTCTCAGCTTTCGTTAACATTCACTGAATTGCCTCTATTTATGAATGTTTTATGTTCATGGTGTGTGGTGGAAAGTGTCTGCAAGCACTCAGCACTCCTGGAATGAGCTGATTGTTCAAACACACAGTTCATCCTATAGGAAAGTTGCAGATTACAGCCAAGTCAGATTACAACATCACTATCCCAAGATCATTGGACCGTTGTTGTTCTTTGACATTGTTTCGAGGGCCTCTTCCAAGAATCTGCTGCCGCACACCCCAACAGCTAGTGACAAGCATGTGCCATGTAAATCAATACGTTTACAAAGGCATCTAACACATGCAGAACGATTACATTTTAATCTTAATGCTTCATGCTAGTTTACTTTCAGGTGCTGCATTCGTGTCCAGGGCTCACTGTGCCTTTCCTGGCATTTAAATTAATTTAATAAATAAATGTTGGACCACCTCCTCATAAGGTACCCTTTTTACAAATACCCTATAGGCTATAAGTTGTATCCTGTGGCTTTATCATTAGTTAATATTTTATATATGTTTTATAGATCAGTTACCAGCTGATATGAAGAATACCTTACTATTTCTTTAATAAGTTATTTGGATAAATACTCTGAAGTTTTGTTAGATGGGCCATTCTTCAGTGATAAAAATATAAGCCAGATGGATTTGTCACAACCCAAAAGTTACTATTATATTATTAAAGGTTTATAACTGATGTTTGAACATTAGTAAATGTTATTAACCATGAATAAAACCCTTAACACGTGGTAGCAGAGTTTTTAACAACACCCTGCTCCACATTAACATGAGCATCTTTATCTGTCAGGCGGTCGTTGTTGTTGTTCTGTTGTGTCGTTATCCTATCATTCATAAATCTCTCCAGACTAACCCTCTAAGCCTTGCGGCACAAACCGCTCGGGGCTCCTAAATATGAACTCACTTTATTTGGACTCCATATGTCGTCTCCTCAGATGGCCCAGCGCTGCCAAACCCGCTTCCATTACTCAGATTACACCCACTTCAACCACAGCGATGCTTCAGTGTTTATTAGAACCTCCAGATCTCAGGTCAGAGGGCCGTCCTGTACTGTACAAACACCACACTGACACCTGAAAGCTTATGGAGTCCTGCAGCCTGATAATCACTGGTTTCCCTGTGATCTCTCCCCACTTTGTTTGTCTCAGTTTCCACACTGGTCTGATCTTTCTGATATTACCTCATGTCACCTGGTTGTGTGCGTGTCTTGAGCTCTGGAGCATCTGCCCATCGGTTGTTCTGTGTGTGCTCTGACAGGTTCTTCGTCCCCCTGTGAGATGGGCCGTATGGTTGGCTGACCTCAACCCAGTCTATTTAAGGGTGTGTCTGTGTATTTGTTCTCATACTCCCATCACACACTATGAGTGTATTGATCCTCCATATGACTCTGGAGGGAGCAGGCGTGGACATGTGTCCTAGTGTGATTGGAAACCCACTGCTGTTACTTATCTCACCACTATAGGAGAGATTCAATTACTTATCAAACCAATGAAAAGTATTTATGCACAATATATCCCGAGGGTTTATAGTAAAAGTAAAAGGGTACTTTTAAATTTGATACTTGGAGTATCTTGTATTTTGTTGATAATACTTTTACTGTACTTGTACTTATAATGGAGTTATTTCGGGTCATTGTATTGGTACTTTGACCAAATTAATGAATCGTTATACTTCTTCCACTGATTTCAAGTATACTCCTGAAACACAAGCTTCCTTAATCCAACTCAGTGACTGATGCCAGAGCAATTGAGGTACAAACAATGTGTCATTTCTTCAACTACACCCCTAGAGGGCAGTAATGCTTTCTTCTTCATTGTTCCTCATCACTGAACAAACAAGTTTCCAAGTAAACTGAACATCTCAATTATTTTAATCTTCACTTCAAGACAGAAAACAAAATCCCAGTCCCTGCTTCGGCATGCTAAGGAAGATCTAAACTCAACCTGTTCATGGCTCACTGCAGGGCTTCTCCTCACCGGCTGATATCAGGGCAGAAGTTAATGAGTGTAAAAAGCACCTCCTAATAACGGGGTGTGGTCCGGTGCCAGGGTAGCCCCGATGGATTAGCAGCAAGTCCCACAGCGCTCGTCTCCTAATTACAAGCCTGTATGGCTGCTCAACCGTGCTCCTGTGGGCATGCTACCATCCCTGACAAACAGCACACACTCCTCCCTAACATTAAACAACACCACCGTGGCAGCGGCGGCCACCTGCAGCAGGCCCGTGCTCCAGCCGCCTCTGTCCTCGGTTGGGGCTGCTCCTCCATCCTGCCTGCCCCTCTCCCCCGTTTGCCCTGGTTTCAGCAGAGCGAGCTGCAGAGTGCTGCACTGCATCGCTGGATCAAAAGCAAGACTAATAGCTACAGCACCGAGGCCCCCAAGTGTTCCCGCTCGCAATGCAGAACAGTAGTTAAACCACAAGTGGACTAAAGATAGCAGGTAGCAAAACGCTGTGCAGGTGTGGAGACAGGTGAGGAGAAGAGGCTCAGTCAAGCAAAAATGAATAATAACAGTAGTATAACATCACCTTGTATGTTATACTAGTGCAGTTATCTTAAATTGCACTAGCAGAATCTATGGATCTGAAAGTAACAAACCTAAAAAAGAAATGTTTTAAACATTACATATGTGCATCATTCTTTCCCTTGTGGTGTGTTACACATGGATGTCAGGACTCTACTGCCACGAAAAGTTAACTGTAAAGGATTTCTTTCAGAATGTTGCCTTTCTCCTCCTCACCCTTCTCTGTGTCTCCTCCTCTGCTCACGTTCCTCCTCCTCCTCCTCCTCCTCCTCCGTTCTCTTTCTCCAACAAAAAGGCTATTAATAGAACACCCTGCTCTTTTAAACTGCAGGGAGCATATACCGTGCACTTAAAGAGAGGAAGGAACTGAAGATACCAGGAGGCGTTTGAAAATGTCCTCCACATTGCCGGTGGCTACAAAGAATCTGGATGTAAGAATAACAACAAAGAGGCCTCTGATCGATTTTTGGCATTTTGTATCAGCGCAGACGCTCTTCAGCTAAAATTAGCTCTTCAAATCATTTGCTGACGGCGAACAATGTGATGTGTGGAGAAAAGGGCTGGATGAGCGTTTTGAAAAACACCTCTCGCATATTTTCAGCTGCTTCTTCCGCACTTGATGCCAGAAACAAAAAAAAAACGTTATTTTTAAACAAACAGGAAGTGCAGGGATGACACACAATAAACACACTGAACACAGTTTCAGTTGAATTATTATTGGCTTCATTACTGATATTACTTTGTCAGGGTTATGATCATTTGGAAGGATTATATGCATTTTTTATTTCACATGTTTTTCTTGTCCATAGATTGTCCTTTTTGACTTGTAAAGTGCAGATAATACTACGTTTTTAATCCAGACTTCACATACAGTATATAGTACATGTTTTTGCTCCATCATCTATTGGTTATTATTTACATTATTCGTTCACATTTCATTTCATAGAAAGAAAATCAGTTATCCACTGTACCAACGTTGATGGACGGTTTCAGGCCTCTATGATATGGAGGAGGATGAGGTGGGGGTAGGGAGGGGGGTGAACAACTGTACATATTGTCTCAGCGGATGCCACACCATCAGGCTCTGGGGTCAAACGAAAAGAAAAACGTTCGTTCTCAAACACACACATGCATACAGATTGCATATTGATCATCTTGTTTCCCGTATGTATGAGGGTTTTTCTCTTTTTTTTTTGTAGGAACCTTGCCTCAAAGAGCTGACATCGCAGTTCAAACAAACCCCAAAGCTCAGACAGCTCATATTCACATTCAGCTAATGTGTGAGTGTTCTGACGTAAAGCAGCAGAATATTGCAGTGTGTCTCTCCTGCTTAAAGGTTTGTTTCAAATGTGCCGCCAGCTCTCAGGATCAACATGTAATTGGTGCCAGAGTACAACACAAATATTCGGTATTTTAACTTTCTCAACTACCAGCTAATAATCATTCTCTGCATAGATTCTCAGTATATTCACTGTTGGGCACCATTCTCATGGAGTGGATTTGCTGGTGGGTCCCTCAGCGAGTGAGAGATGGTATTTTTAGAGGCTGTGGTGCTCCCTATAAAGCAATACATGATCATTTTAGTTTCCACTGAATAAAAACATTGCACAGATTAAATCTGCAGGTGTACAGATGAGGATGACTCTACTCGCCTTTGTGCTTTAAGCAGAAATAACTGTCACATTGTGAACTCCAGTGTATGAGTTGCTACAGTAAATTTGGCTGAGGTACAGTAAGGTGCCCAATTTCAAACATAACAGATAAATGTTGCACGTATCTGTAACATTTATCTCAAATATCTGCCCAAAACAATGTAATGAAGACAATACGATACAATGCATTTGCATGCATAGACAAATATTTTTGGTCAGACTGTGAGTGTCCCCCCCCCCACCCCACATAGACAGATATGCAAATGGTAGTTGCATAAATGCAGCTGTACAACCAGGCTAAGACACTGACATTCAGGGGTTCTCTCTCTTTCTCTCTCTCTCTCTCGCTCACACACACACGCACACACACATCTACCTACATAGCTGTGCATCAACACACTCACATCAATACTCAACTGATTATTATCAATAAGATCTTGGTTGGAGGCCCTCTTCATCTTCACAGAACCCTCCACCAAAGGGATTATGGAAATATTGCTAAACAACTATTTAATCTGGTCCTACCTTAAGTTACTGACCATTTTAACATCTCCATCCACCTCTATGCTACTCTTGGGAAAGCAACAAACGCAACTGCTCAAGCATATTTACTAAAATTCTCTAAAAAATCCTTTTAAGATACATGAAAGCAGACATGGATCTGGACAGAGACACGACTTCAGAAGCCTCATGTCAGGCAGTTGGACGAGGCATCCTGAGCACATATTGGCAGCAATGGCGTAAAAACATTTTGCTACTGCAGGTTAGAGACTGTAGTGAGCAGAGTGAAACCCTAAGAATAAAGATGTACATCCTGGCCTGACTGAATTCATTTAGACTGTTCTTGCTACAGAACGTCTCCTAGCCCGTCACCTTTCTAATTACCTAAGACATCTGTGAATAGATGAAGAAAGTCAAGAGACTCAGGAGTGAAGTCAGAGGACCCCCTAGGTTGGCCAATAACTGCTACACTGCTGCTAATTATCACTTGCCATATTGACATTACTGCCTTTGACTGTTACCTTGGCAGTGTTGTGCGAACGGTGGAAAATCTCAGCTGGACACAATCCTAGAATCAGAACCTAATTCACATTTGATGCCAACTTTTAAAGACAGATTGAGCTACTGGCATCAAAGACTTCTCAGAGGACAGCCAGACTACATTTAAATTCAGAACAATAAAGAGCCAATAAAAAAGCCAATAAAGAGCTTTCTGACACAAGAGTAGGGATAAGAACGTCCTGCCTTTCAACAACTAGTTCACAGAAGGCAGTTTTGAACTAAGTGAAGCAAACCTTGAGTATTTAAATCCAGGACGTGCGTGAGGTTTGCTGGAAACCTCACCAGTAAAGACAATGCTTTTGAAAGGGCTAGTAAGAGTGTGTCTTTGGCACTCTGAACAGGCTCTGAAACAGGAGAACATTGAAACAGTGCTCAGAACAATTATTATTGTCATTAAAAATAAAAACATGGCAATGATCTGGCCACTGTGGAAAGGCTCTTGCTTTCTCTTCAACATTGCTATTTAAAGTTTTTAATTCTCTGATAAAAGTATATGTGTACAGTATATGTGTACTGTCTGTATACATATTTATATATATATATATATATATAAGAAATAAATATATCTACTGTAATAATTATAATTTTTTTGTCTCAGAGGCTTCTTCTTTTGAGCTTAAGTGCATGCTTCTAGGAATGTTTTTGAGGTCATGCAACACTAGGAGAGTAGCGTAAACCCAGATAAAAGGCAGTTCGGGGAGGGGGGGAAGCATTATTCTATACACGAGTTCTTAAAAGTTGCTAATTTGATCATGAGGACGTGATCATGTGACAAACCTGTGAAAAAGACAGCGCTGTAAGTCTATCACATCTGCAACTGGGATTAATGTCCAAAACTAGAGTGTGAGTTTACGCCTGAAATCACAGCTCGGCTGCGATACATTTACAGCGACCTGGGAAAAGTTTAACGGCAATGACTTCTACATGGAATGTTAGTATCGACAAGGACACTGCATCCTGATAAGTGCAGGATTTGGCCTTATGATTAAAGTGTGGATTTGTATAGAAGGCAGTGTACAGACAAATATACAGTGGTGTGATGAAGCAAGTGGCAGTCGAGGAACACGTGGAAATTCTCATTCAGATAAAAATGTCATGCAATAATCTACTGACTATGTTTACTACTAACAGCACCTACCGGCTATCATTTAAGTCACAGTTAGCCTACCTATCTATATAAATAAGTACTGTGTGCGTGTGCGTGTGTGTGTGCGCATGTGTGTGTGTGTGAAAAACAAACAAAACTAGAAGAAACATTCAAGTTGTCCTCAAAGCTCTGCAGTAAGACCAGTTTTGGGTGAATGGAAGGGGGAAAAGCTTGCATTGCAATACATACAGTCATACATGTAAGACCAAAGCAGTGAAAAGTCAAGGCCATTCTCAGTCATTCATCAGATACTGATGCCTGCTGGGAAAGAAAAGGTGTCGAACCATGAGCTTAACGCTGATGGCTGTCATTCATCCTTGAAATAACGTGGTGTACTTAACCACCAACCTCGTCACAAGTCACCCACAGGCCATATCAGCACTGGGAGTGGGCTTGCTTTATGCTCACACAGCCTCTTATTTCTAAACGGTAGAGCATAAGACAGTTTTGTTTCACTGGCTCTTAGGAAGCAGCATATGTAGCGCGCCAGTAGGGCTCTTCAGAAAGCGGAGAGAGAGAGCAGTGTGTCTTGGGAATTGAGGGGACAGGGGACTACAGCAGGGCTTGTGTTGTGTTGCCATTATTTTCTTTTTGAAAGCATTACATTTTTTTCTTCTTGCTGTGCTTCTCCCTTTTTTCTTTTCTTTTTGTGCACTACTGTTGGCTACTGTTGTGAGCAGGGAATTTTTACGTATTGTTATGTCGTGTTTTTACAACAGCCACACAGACAAAGCCAACTCCATGCAGAAATGCTAATTTTGAAATTTCACTCTGTGTGACAGTTACCAGGAGTTTTAAGGGCAAGTTGTGAGGAGTGGAGACAGGATGAGCGCAAAGTGAGCGGCAGGTCTTTGTAGTATTTTTTTTCCCTGTCTATCATCATCAACGTTCCTGAATTCTATTGCCTTGATTTTTCCAGCACACGTGAGGTGGGAGGCTGTACATCTGTCCCGTCCAGCTGCTCAGCTCCACATTTCCCACTGTGACGGAGAGGAAAATAGCAGATGACTACACGTCTGTGAGCATTTTGGTGATGTTTACATAGTTTGTATTGGCCAGTGTGCAGTTGGCCGTCTTAAGGTTCTCCTCCTGAAAGTCCTCGTTGCTGTTGTTCACAGCCTCTTGGATCTCCATATAGTCCGATTTACTGATGGTGGAGCCGCTCCGACTCTTCTTCAGCTCCTCGGCTGAATCTGCTTTGGGCACATTGACCTGCAGGTACTGCGCCTGTTCTTCACCTTCAGTCTCACGGTGATAGAAGTAGTTGAAGTTGGACACAATGACAGGCACTGGCAAGGCAATGGTGAGCACACCTGCAATGGCACAGAGGGAACCCACGATCTTGCCACCAATCGTAGTTGGGACCATATCGCCATAGCCGACTGTCGTCATGGACACCACAGCCCACCAAAACGCATCTGGGATGCTTTCGAACTGCGACTCAGGCTCGTCTGCTTCAGCAAAGTAGACGGCGCTTGAGAAGAGGATGACCCCTATGAAGAGAAAGAAAATGAGCAGGCCGAGCTCTCTCATGCTGGCTTTCAGGGTCTGACCCAAAATCTGAAGCCCCTTGGAGTGACGCGAGAGCTTGAAAATTCTGAAGACTCGAACTAAGCGGATGACCCTGAGAATGGCTAAAGACATGGCTTGCTGACCCGCTTGACCATCCTCTGGCCTGTCTGCTAGCTCTGTGCCAAGAGTGATGAAGTAAGGGATGATAGCAACAATATCAATAATGTTCATTATATTACCAAAAAAGCCTGCTTTGCTGGGGCAGGCAAAGAAACGCACTAGAAACTCAAAGGAGAACCATATAATACAGAGAGTCTCCAGGATGAAGAAGGGGTCAGTGAAGTAGGTGTTTGTATAGCTGACGATTGTGGTGTTGGTCTCAGGTGAAAAGACTGTTGCATGAGACTTGTGCATGTCATCCTCATCGTTGCGGAAAATGGGCAGGGTCTCCAAGCAGAAACTGACTATAGAGATCAGGATGACCATGACAGAGATTATGGCAATAATCCTAGCAGGACCTGAGCTCTCTGGGTACTCGAACAGCAGCCACACCTGTCTCTGAAACTCATTATCAGGAAGAGGACGCTCCTCCTCCTTGATGAAACCCTCGTCTTCTCTGAATATCTCGATGGCCTCGTCTCCCAGCTCATAGAAGCGAATCTCCTCTGAGAAAATATCAAGAGTGACGTTGACCGGCCTTCTTAGCCGGCCACCTGATTGGTAGTAATACAATATGGCATCAAAGCTGGGTCTGTTCCTGTCGAAAAAGTACTCGTTCCTCAGCGGGTCAAAGTACCGCATCCTCTTTTTGGGGTCCCCCAGCAGAGTCTCTGGGAACTGGGAGAGTGTTTTGAGTTGAGTCTCAAAGCGCAGCCCTGAGATGTTGATGACCACCCTCTCACAACACTCATGGTCGGCCTCTGGGTCGTAGTCCTGCGGGTTCCCCGGGTGCGCAGCCGCCTCGTCAGAGGGGTCGCCTGTGGCAACCGTCATTCTGCAGGAGGAGGAGGCCTGCACTTTTCAGTGAGTCTGGGTCCTGCAGCCTGAAGAACTGCAGGCAGGGGCAAGGAGAGGGAGGGGGCTCAACGCCGTAAGGACCTGACGGCCACAGGATGTCACCTAGGATCTGACTGCATGCAGGACAGATGAAGCAAAGAGAGACAACAAGGTCAGGTAAACCTGAGACATGATTCAGCACTCGATAGTTCTGCCATTTAGTCCAGAGATTTCAGGACTTTGTTTTAGCTTGAAGAGCAAACCACTGAAAACAGATGAAAATGAAGCCACCCTATGAAACAATTTCACAAGATTTTAAACAAGTTATGTAAAGTTATACTGTCGTGAGAAGGCAGTGGAAACGAAATTGATTCAGCTCGTGGAAACTTGAGGCTGACAGTCCTGCTCCTGACTCGGGCAAATTAATATGCAAATAAACCACCCGCCTTGCATATTAATTGTTTCAATGCAGGTAAACTCAGGTGCTAACTTGCATATAAAAACGAGCGGAAGCTCATTAATTAAGACACTGATCTGCTGCAATGGACAGTACCAAGTGAAATGAATAGGACTACCTTTTGCAGTGAAGCCATGCATGAATATGGCAATGCAGCAGGCACCAAATTCATACAGACAGCATCCCGTCTAGAATATCATAGAAAACCACTGCAGTCTAAAGACAAATGCACGAGACGCTTTTAAGATTTACTGCTGTACCAAACAAACACACGGACGACTCAAATTAACTGAGTCAAGCTTAGTTTTGTCGGAGCATTTCAGTCTTGAAATGGTGCCTGTCTCTGAAATATTCAAAAACATCTATAAATAATTTATCCATGGAACGAAAAAGGTTCCAAGAGAAACACTGTCTCTCTTGTCTGCATCATCTTGGATCACAGGGGGAGCACAGTTTTACAAAATAAAATCCTCATGAAACATACAACAAACGTGTACCTGCAGGCTTATTCCCTGTTATCACGTTGACAGGTAAACATAAGCTGCTTTATCCAGATTGCATACATACCTGCAGACATCTTTTTCATATGATGCGAGTTGGTGCTCCTGCTGGACACTGGTACCAGGGAGGTGAATAACCAGCTGCAACAATCAGGTCTTCTGTCTTCAGAGTGGGTTAAAAAAAATTGGGGAAAAGAATTTCCAATTTGGGGCAGTCGATGATATTCACCTCATGGTGTCTGCAGCATCCTCGCTATGTACACCGGGTACAGTAAGTGCGGGTGTGTCCTCGCTTTCCCCTCCCCGACTCCTTTCCTCCGTGTAGGCTGTCGCGGGATGGCGATTGGCAAAAAGGGAGGAGGGAACCGATCAAGCAGCTGCCGGTGCTTCCCTTAATAACCACAAAGGTGCTGGGATCAGCAGAACGATCTCCCCGCCACTGTTCCACTCCACGCCAGCGTGACTGTGTGACAAGCGGTGGCCGCAGACAGCCGCAAAGGTAAACGGTCCCGATAAGGTGCTCAGAGAGGCAACATCTGCAAAGGGAGATTAACGCGAGGCGTGGAGGTGGGAGAGAGCTTTAAGAAAGAAAGAAAAAAACATTCTTATTTCAAAGATTTGAGAATTAGACGCGTCAAAAATGTGAAAATAAATCTGCCGCTCATACAATTGAACCTGCAGATGCTCAGGCAGTCGAGCGCGTCCCCGGTGCGCGGTGCACGGAGACAGTTCTGCAAGTCTCCTAAAAGCCTACATGTGGAGCAGAGCAGCGTCTCCGGGCACCGACGTGAAACGACACGCATGAAAGAGTCGCTCTCCGTAGTGGGTTACATGCCATCCCATTAAAAAAAAATATATGTATTTATTTATTTATTTATGTCCGCTGGGGTGATCCATACAGCTTAGTCAACCCTGCAATCGGGCACTGCTGTGCATACCAAGAGACGTACTGGTGAAAGGGCTGTTCATCCGCACTGTAGGCAGCCTACCACTCCTTACCTTATCTGCAGTGTGGGCAATTTAAAGGGGCCCCAACTCCAGCACTGCTCGGCTGCACTGTTGGTGGACATAAAAAAAAAAAAAAACAACTGTAGGCAAATGAGCATTTAGTGCAGGCTGTTTTGCATAACTTTTGATTTTAGCAAGATTAGACTTTTTACACACTAAGGTTGAGTGACCAACGTCCAAACTGTTTTGAACTGACAAGCAGTAACTGATGAGAGTAGACCACAATGCACTTGTGAACAATCTACCTGAAATGCACATTTGAGGGGACGTATTTCGCATTCAGGCGTCTTTTCTTGCAAAAACATGTTATGAAGTCACTTTCTTGTCCTTGTAATTCTATTACAGAAGTTATATTTGTAAGCTTTCCTGGCAACAAGCTTCATTAATAATGGATAGGAGGGTGACAAAAATAGAACAAAACCTCCATTATTGTGCACTGCAATGTTCAGAACGGAGAGCGAACTGATCGTAAATCCTCTCCCCACTATCAATACTGGAGATGCGGAAAGCTGAAAGCACCGTGGCCAAAAATGACCTCCAGAGAAGCCGGAGGTCAGCGGGAATCCCTTTGTTGTGGGGGCACAGAGGCCAGCGGGATGATGTGTGCGAGACTCGGCTTTGCCAAGGTTACTCCTGGCAGACCTGAGACCATCACGGCCCCCAGCCTCGCCCCTTCTGTTCGTCTGCCTGCCTGCTGCCACACGCGCTGATACATCTCACTGTCTCTTAATGGCTTTCCCAGGTTCCTCATGACAGCCCAGCCATTATTTATGAGCTGGGGGCCCATTACAAAGAGCGTTAAACCAGGCTCAGTTCACTTTGCATTAGCTGGCTTGCTTTAATTAAAAGTGAAGGGTCCCTGCACTCTAAATGCTGTGCGTGTTTCTAATCATAGGGGGGCGTGAAAATGGGTGGTTGTGTAAGTCGGCAGACCAGGGTGTCAACGATGAATTTGTTTCCAAGATCTATTGATTTCAGGGCTCGTCATCAGATGTTTTGGCACAGGAACGTGGAGCAGAAGAAATGAACTTGAGGACATTTTCACTGAGCCTTGAGTTGAACGGCAGGTCTTTTTTCCCCACCTCATTATAAGGATAATAACATTTTATCATAATTTAATATATTAAATGAAATCAAAAAACTCTACTCAAGTTCAACAAAACATTTTTCCCATGATATGATACCCAAGTTTTTGTACTGATACAAAAGCTTTGTATAATGCCTTACTTTGAGATATATGTACTTCTCAAATGTTGCCCAAACACAAGCAGCTGTGTAAGAAGTCTCAAACTGTCCAAACCTTGTATAATCTTTGCCTTTTTTAATTGAAGAGCCGACAGAAGACACAGACAGGAAATGTGCTGAGAGAGAAATGGGTGGGACATGCAGCAAAGATCCCCAGCCTGAACTGGGGATGAAATGCTATGCATCCTAATCACTAGGCCATCAGGGTGCCTCAAAAGGATGCACATTTTGATTTAGAACAGGAACGGATCAAAGATCTGATCAAACAGTTGATACCAGCTTTAATTTGAAATTGTTCTATACTACTACGGAGGCTGTATACCAACTGGCTAAAGTCAGCAACTGTCCCGGGGGTCCCAGATCCTAGATGGGTCCAAAAGCCCCAGTTTCACAGCATACCATTTGTTTTGGTACTTGGATTGATTGCAAAGCCACAAAACCTGCCAATTGTGGTGGAATCTAGTTTTAAGAGCTTTATTATTCTAGTTTATATCATGTCAACATGGTGTATATTCCTAATAAAGTTATTACACAGCATTGGAGTACTGGTTGCACTGGACTTGGGAGGTTTCAGGGTAGGTGGGGGTCAGCTGGGGCCCAACCGCAAATTTTAGCCCCAGGGCCCACCTAACTGGTTCATCCGGCCATGATTAGTGGCAACGTGATAGCCAAGTTTTGGCACAAAGTAAGAACTTTTTTTATTTAAATTAGGACAGTAAAGTAAACAGGACTACAAATCTGACAGTTGCATACATTTCAATCCGTATCAAAATGTGTTTTACTTTTTTCCTGATTTTACACATAAAAGACTCTTTGAGGTTGAAACCCGTCAGTGTTTTAAACCACTTTTTCCTCACACTCCCTGAGGTTTTTTTTTTTTCTGTACCAAAAGGTATTGGAGGCTCAAAATCACTCCAAAATGAGCTGCATCTAGAAAGTCTCCAGGTGACTCATATGTACATACATTTATCACTAGCATGTGTCGGTGTCACTCCAACTAGTCCCTGGAGTGCTGAGCTCTTTTTATGAACACTGGAGGTCTCCTTGCTACTTGATACTGCATTGCAGCAGCCACAGGTTTCTAACACACACACACACACACACAGAGAAAAAAAGCTGCAAATTTAAAAATTCAAATATGATTCATCTACTGCTCTTCCTTTTACCAGCGAGCACTATAATGCAATATGATGAGCTCTACATATCATGTTCACGCTTTAATTTGAGTTTGCATTAAAACTGATTTTCTACTGATGCAAATGATAATGTAACACTTTCCTGTGTGTAAGTCCTCATTAGTGAATTATCTTGTGCAAAAACATCACTGTATTTGACAACAATCTTATGGTAAAAGAATCTCTTCCTATATATTATGACAAATATTTCCTACCGTTTTTTATATAGCAACCCCACAACCTTGTTGCTAAACACTTTTTTCCCCAATGCATTTCCAGTAAAACTCAATTTATTTAACCCTCTGGGAGATTAGTCATTCCAGTATCACTACTCAGGAGAGAGAAACTAGTGTGCGCTGCAAAAGAGGCCAGGTAATATACACAAATAGGGGCTCCGGCTCAGAAAGTGGAGGCAATATATAAAAAGAGTGGCTTAGGTGCACAAATATATAGCAATGCAGCTCCTGGTGTCCTTTTCGGTGTCCCCTGGAGCTAACAGTACATCTGAGGCAGAGACGTAAAGAGGTGCAGATAAAGAAGGGAGGGATAGCAATTTTGCAAAGAGAGGGAGAAGGAGGGGAAAAAAGGGAGGTAAAGGAGAGAGTCGTGCTCGTCAGATTGAGGCCCAGCAGGATGAGGGCAGACGCTGGAAAAGAGCCAGATACCAGGAGAGACACAAGGACACTGGTCCACTGCGGTATACTACCAAGCTGCAGCTCGCTTGGCCAGAAACCTACAAACACCCACAGCACAAGCTGATTCTCTACACTTATAGGTTTAGTCTCTACCTGTAGACATTTTCCACACGATGACAGTGTCCGTGTGCTGCTTTGTCTAAAGTTGCATCGTGCAACATTTGGCAAAAAACGGCCGCACGCACATTTCTTCATTCGTCATCTGTACAGACGGCAGCAAAATGACCACACACACAAAAAAGAAATGTGACTTTATTTAATTCAGTGAGCTATCCTGATCCTGTGAGTGAGTCAGTGTCACTGTTGCAGGGATCCCCTTATGCTGCGTTATTCAAGTCAGGGTAAGTGCTTGCTTCAGGAACACTTAGTTATATTACACCAAGGTCACTACTAGAAATAAGATACCTTTGTATGAGGGTGAGCGAACCAAAATAAAACTGATTGTGTTTCTCTGACAATAAGTTTTTAACATGCAGCCTCTGTTAAAAGGGAAGCGGCTTACGTTGTGACTTGCATGCAGCAGTGACTTCTTGCAGCATATTGCTCCACCCCTGAATATTTGAGCAAAGCCTGGGTCTGCTCCCTTTTCACGCGTTACAATGCGCACAAAATCCTTTGGCAGTAAAAGCATATTCAGGTCCGCTCTACGAGGACTGAGAAAGAATAGGCTGCCGTGTCTGTTTGCTGCAGCACAGGCGCACATTATGGGATTTACAGTGACAGCTATACTGTGTCACGGATGATGCAATCCTCGGGGGGTTTTTTTGCTGGTGACACGAGGAACCAAAATATTTGCCTCAGCCTCGTGGCAGCAGTCTGATCTGCAGTCGACACTGCTGCTGCTGCTGGCCGCGGCAGCCGCTCTCCACCTGAGGGAGGAGCCGGGGCTGCACAGGTTCCAGGCTCACACGGCCTCATAACCAAAACTACACACACACACACCTGACTTTTCCCATTGATATTAATCATGTCTGTCTGTAAACACACCTCCTGGGGGGGGGGGGGGGGGAAACCCGCCTAAAAGCACCAGAGTATCAAAAAGAAATTGTCCAAAGTCGTTATTGCCACTGTAGATGGGTGAATCTTTTGCTCAGCCTAATTCGGTTGCTAAGGAGACCATCTCTAGGGGCAGCATTGGGAGGAGGCTGGGCGGTGACATCATGCCTAAAGCATCTCTGGTGCTGCTGGGATATTTCAGGTAAAGTTAAGTGCACAATGACAAAGCACTTTTTCCTTTTTCCTGCAGTCAGCAGCGTTATTTATAGATGAATTAGAGGTCGGAAAAAGTGTAAAATGTGTGAATTATTTTTCACACCTGGGACACGTTTTCCAGCATATGCTACTGTTGTCTCTATGAAAACAGTTTCACCGTCAGCTTCATTACATCTTTTCTCTGGGGGGGCGGGATTGATGCTTTCTCTGACATGCTTTCTGGGCTTTCCTTTTTCTCACTGAAAGCCCTGAGCATGGAGTCTTCACTGAGAAGAGTGAACTTTATGAATAGCCCCCAGTGCGCCATTACTTGTGTTTCCAAAGAGCAGATGGATGAATGGCACCCTGAGAAATAATGGCAATATGTCTCGTGGTTTCTATTTTTGGCAGCGCTGAGTTACAGTTTTAGGGCAAATGCTGAACCACATAAAAATATCATCAGAGCAGGAAGACAAATGTGCAGTGGCGTCAATTATTGCACCGGTTGCAGCCACTGCCTCCCCTCTTCCCTTCACAGACGTGTCATGAACACGAGTTAATAAAGGATGACGAGTGGCACATCTCCTGACAAGATGAGCGTGTTGGGTATCAGTAGAGGTAGCACTCCTCCCATGTGGTGAATCTCGGTATGACGGGGACAGGGGGGGGGGGGGGGCTGGGGGAGCCCCGCCCGGGGCGGCGGCCCCCCCCCCCCCCGCCCCCCCCC
>JAVQJL010035388.1:0-10338 GCA_036024295.1 Nannoperca obscura
TACACTCTAATGTATTGAGGATAATTAACTGATAAAATGAAGAAAATATCAGAATAGACTGGATTTAGCTAGAGCAGCGAAGTTTGCTACCAGTAACACAGAAACGCCAATAACCGGACATGACACAATACGTTCACCTCAGCACGTCAGCACCAACACAGTTCGAGTCTGCTGCGTGGCTGAGCGAGAGCAGACCGAGGTTCAGATTGTGTAATGGATATGAAAACACTGAAAGCACCATGTGTTACTTGAAGTGTTTCTGGAGGAAAGAGGGAAGATCCCAGATCATAAATTACATTAAAAAAAACAATGGAAAAAGGGAAGTGTTTGAGATGAAGAAATTATGTTTGGGTGTCGTGTGTGCGTGTGTGGAGGAGGAGGAGGAGGAGGGTGGTGCTGTGATTAAACCTGCTTCATCTTCTCGTTAAGAGAGAGAAAATGTTAAAACAACTGTGGATCTTACAGATGATTCAGTTTGTGGAAGTTAAAGATTGTCAGTTTTGTTATTTCTAGTATTAGAAATAAACCTGATGAGGTTTTTAATCTTTAATCACTTAATCACAAAAACTGCAAATGTTACTTCTCACACGATGCAGTTAGTTGAAGATCATGTGGGTTGTGATCAGTTAAAGCTGCACTCACCAGTGTCTTTGTATCATCAAGTAATTATCACCCAAATCTGCAGCTCGGCTCTACAGACGTGTTTTAGCGTCTTTCAGCTCGTTGTTTTGGTTTTTATGCTCTGAAAACGGCTTTTACGGCGACATTTAGCCGCTAAAGAGTCCGATATAAGTTAACAGAGACCAAAAAGAAAAGATGGAGACACTTACATTCATCCGGCGGACACAAACACAACTCCAAATGAAAGATAATGTTGCTCTAAAACTACTGGATGTCTAAATAACTGTTGGCTCCCATTTAAACTTGATAAGAAGTTACCCCCAAGTGGCCAAAATAAATCAATCAATGCTGCTTAAAGTCAGTGCAATCCCTAAATTATGTCTATTTTTCTGAGTAATGTAATAAAGTAAGTGAACACACAGAACTGATTTCTTCCTACAGACACTCTGATAATCGATCTTTGCCTGGAACAAAACATCCAAAAGTCAAAAAGCAATAATATAATATAATGTAACTGCACCAGGAGACCCTCCATTAAACAAAGTCTAGCTGCTCTGGTCAGCTTCCAGCAAACAGAGTCGTGTAATTGAGTGAAAGCTGGAATAACGCCCGAGCTCTCAGCGGTCGATCGTCCCACCCTCCGGCCAGAAGCAGCGAGCAGCACCGGAGGGTCTAATCCGCCCTGTGCGAGGCCGGGAATAGCCTCTCTGAGCTGCTGGAAATCCTGCCTCTTAATCAGCTCGTGTTCTGCCCTCCTGAGCTGATACTCGGTAATCGTTCAGGCCTGAAACCAGCGGGAGAGCGTGCACGAGATGCCCGCGAGGCGAGAGGGCGTGTCGGGACACAAGAAGGCGACTCTGAGGCGGTTTAAGATTTAAACAGTTGCAGGTTTTTGTTGGAAACTGAGCTGATGGTTCACAGAGAGGAGACATTCGGTCAAAAGTTCACGCTCGTATTTTTCTGTTAAAACATCAAGAGGCATCAATTTAATTTAAATATACGCAGTTTTTTAAATTAAACGTCGTTAAATTAATCGGCGACTGAGTGGTTTGCAGGGAGATAAAATACTGTACACAAGAAGTTCGATCAATAACGGCTTTTATGGAAGTCAAAGTTCTGCGTTCATGTTGGTAAGAAGATTTTAAAAACAGTCAGAGGTCACCAGAGCTGCCGGGGGTCAAGGACACTTTAGCAGAGGGGGTTTGTGAAGGCTCACCGTCTGTGAGCCTCATTCATTTATTTAATTTGAAGAACACGAGGCCTCTTTTACAAATTTGATGGGTTTATATTCTAAAAAAATAAAAAGCAGCGGTAAAAGGAAGTATGTTAACTAGTAATAAAAGAATAGAATTGCTGTAACTCACTATAAAAAGCTTAAATCTGTACGTCGAGCTTCCTGTTTGAACGCACTTTCAAAATAATATTTAATTTTAATTCAATAAGTATAAATTACTTTCAGTTTTTATTACTTTTCTATTTTAGTTTAATTATTTAACTTTATTGATATTCTATTATAGTCACTGGTGTTATCGTGTTCCTTATACGTTATACGTATTAATCTGTTGTTTTCTTAAATTGTTGTAAATTCTGAACAATTAATAAAGTTTAATCTTATTTTATATAAAGCTGCCCAGAAACCTTTCAAGTCAGAACAAACAGGCATTCAGTGTGTTACCTGGTGCCGGTTCACTGATTTGCTAAAATATGCAGATAATATGCAAAAACAGCACATTGCTGTTTGCAGTGAGTGAAAATGAAGCGTGTTTGTTGTTGCAGATGATTAAACAGCGAGGACATAAACACTTTGTGCAGCTCAGACGGACAGAAACATCATCTGAGGATCCACCGGGATTTAAATAAAAGAATAAAACGTCTGTGACCCAGTTTGTCAGTTCAGTGAGGGACAAATGTTTCCACAGGCTTCCTCCTGTCGCTCAATGACTGCATGAAATATTGACGAGAAGCTTGTTTGAATCCGTTCCAGTTTTCTCTTAAATTACAATTGATTGGTTTTGGGATGGAAAGCTGACGCTGCTTCGTTCAGCCACCGAAACACAAAAGACAAAGCTAAACAATGAGGCTTTTGTACGAGCATCATGTGTAAATGAATAATTAATTCACTTTCCATCCCAGAAAGGCTTCTTTGATTAGGCTGCAAATGATGATTAGCTTTTGAATAATGCTTTAAAAATATCTTACATGAGTGAAATGTGTGCTTCAAACTTTCCCAAAGATCCCAAAATGATTTGTTTTTTAATTTCAACAGTTAAAAATCCAAATATACGGAGAAATTTGGTAAATGTTTTATCATTTTAGCCTTGTTGGCAGCAACTCAACAACTATTAAAAAGATTGCCATGAAATGTTGCACAGACATTCATGTTCCCCAGAGGATTAATCCTGCAGACTTTGGTGATCTTCTAACTTTGTCCTCTAGCGCCACCATGAGGTTTACATTTGTGGTTGTAAGTAAAAATTACAACAGGCGTTCGTGTTTCTCTCAGGATCAATTGTTGCCCGTTTGGTGATCCCTATACGTTAACATGCTAACACACTAGCATGCTATCTAAGAGGGTGACCATGGTAAACATCAGCATGTTAGCATTGAGTTAGGGTTAGCATTTAGCTCAAAGCACATCCTCACAGAGCTGCTAGCGTGACTTTGAGTCTTGCTATTTTTCATGTTTTTAGCAGTTACACTTGCTTTTCTGAGTGCATAAGAGTCTTCACACTGACAAGTACAGCAAAATGCAGCATTTATTCATATTTTACATATATTCATGTCCCCCCGAGGATGAACCCTACTGACTTTTAAGCCCCACCATGTGGTTGACCTTTGTGTTTTTTGGTAAAATAAGTTAATCAACTACTGGATGGATTGTCATGAAATTTGGTTCAGACATTTATGTGTCTGTCAGGATGAATTTAAATAACTTTGGTCATCCCATAACGTTTTCATCTAGCGCCATCATAAGGTCAAAATCTGTCCCATAGGCTCCCATAGTTTAAGACCAAATGCCTGCAAAACTAATTTAACATTCTGTTAGAAGTGTTAGCATGCAGGCGAACATGATAAACATTATACAAGCTAAACATTAGCATGTTAGCATTGTCACTGTGAGCATGTTAGCTTGCTAGTGTTAGCATTTAGCTCAAAGTACGGCCTCACAGAGGTGTAGACTCTTACTCCTATTAAGATATAGACTGTCGACCAATCAATATAGTTGCTGTTTATGCATCTGTGTATTTCTTCCATCATGTTTGGGTCCAAAGAAGCCGCACGATCTCCAAATGTAAGTTTGGTTTGTAGGAGTTATGTCCATAACGTGGATCATGAATGGGGTCAACATTAAAAGCAGAATTATAAAAAGGTAACAAAGCGTTAATGATGTAGTTCAGGGGGTTTTCAGAGTCCGAGACTGGGGGCTTCCATTCAGACAAAGCTTGGAAAAAGACACCCCGCCTTAGCTTAAATGATCATTTCCTGGATGCCTATTGAATCATGATTATGTTAATTGATCCTACAGACACTCGACTTTTGAGCCGAGATAGCCTTTAAATCGCTTGTTTGACCCAACTTCAGGCACCAGACGTGTATAAAAAAGGTTCTGTCCTGCTGAAGCATGCAGAAAGCAGATAGTGTTAAAGAGAGGTTGTAATTAAAGGACGGTTGCATGTTCTTCCACCATCCACTGAGCTTTGTGAGACAGTCATTGTTACCCTGGGAACCAGGCTCATTAAAACTCAACGCCACACTCGTCTGGTTGTGACCCTCCACCAACATTCCTGCGACGCAGTTTGGATGGCGGCCAATCGTCCTCATCACCGAGGTGTGGGGTCGCCTCCTAAGTAGGACAACAATGGAGGGTTAATCAGTGTTTCGCAACCCAGAGCCGCTCTGCTCGTTCTTCTTTTAATGGCAGAGCCGGTTGGCAGCAGTCCACCACTGAAAACAGGCACTCTGCAGTGGGAACACTGGAGGCCATTATGGGAAAAGAGAGAGGGTTGTTGTTTGAGGAGAGTCTGCTGAGGAGGAGCACACTAGAGAAACCTAGAAAAAGACACAGCGGGAGAATATTCGAGGACAGGCTCAACATAATCCAGGTTCCAGGTGTAAAACATCAAAATCAAGTCAGTCAAACAGACGTTTATTGTGACACGAAAAATGTCACTTTAGATTAAAAATAAATCCTAAAACTGCAAGTCACTGTAATTTTTAATCACTCCAACAGGAGGAAATAGTGCATTTGTTGGGGACTATTTTCAGCGGTGGATGAATCCACATTCGGTGCTGTAGTGAGTATTTCTGTGCAGGATGCTGTGTGTGTCTGGGTTCATGATGATGAAGGAACAACAGGGAAGCTCACTGGTGTCTTTTTAATAGATTTTGGACAAAAATGAAGCTGAAGGAGGAAGAGAGGAAATATCAGGCTGTGATACACAAACTATATGTTGACAATAAAAACAATATCTTTTAATGTAATGTAATGTACCAGCAGTGGAAGAAGTACTCTTATTTAAGTAAGTGTAGTAATACCACAGTGAATAAATACTATTTTACAAGTAAAAGTCCTTCATTCAGAACTTTACTTAAGTAAAAGTACAAAAGTATTGACTTAAAATATACTTAAAGGACCAAAAGTATGCAGTATGGCCATTTTCAGAAAACTATATTATAATTATTGATGCATTAATGCTGCAGATAGTGGAGGTGGGGCTTATTCTGACTACTTTATGTACTGCTGGGTAGTTTAAATCTATAATAGTGCATCATTTATTAGCTGTAGCTGTCAAATAAATGTAGTGGGGTGAAAACAACAAAATTTACATGTAAAATGTAGTGGAGTAGAAATATAAAGTAGCATAAAATGGAAATACCTCCAAATGTTTCATGGCAGCTCTAAACTAAAGGAAAATATAAATGAAAACTAGATTTGTGAGCGGTTGTGTCTTTTGTGGATATGTGAGGTGTTTTAAACATATCAACATAATAAGTCTCCCATTGGTGGAGATTCTCCTGTACGAGGCCTTGAGCTGCAGACAGGAAGTGTCCACGCCTGTCGATGAGTGTGTGCGGCGTTGTACTGTGAGTCTTTGTGTCGCTGTGTGTGTGTGTGTGTGTGTTATCAGCGGTGGCTTGTCAGAGGTCAGAGACTTTTGTTCTGCCTCGCTCTGACGTCACCCGACCCGTCAGCTGAGGCTTTGTTACACTTCGTGCAGCTCTGAAAACCACAGAAGAGGATTCACGGAGGGCCGGAGACTCTCAGTAACCTTTTAATAATGAAAATGCACCTTTTCTGCAGGAATTCAGTGCAACTCAAGTACTGCAATTAAGTACAAATATGAGGTACTTGTACTTTACTTGGTCCTTTCTACTTCCAGCTACTTACAAACAGAATTTTGCACAAAACATATTTAAAAAACATGAAAAATTATTTATTTTGTTATGAAATAATTCCAAAATTTAATTACACAACAGTTTAAACAGCTAAAACAATCAGTCGATTATTCGGTTGTTTTATTGAATAGTCACCTCTGCAGAGTCTCTCAGACTCTTTGAATAAATGGAAGATAACGGCGTATCTGCTCTTATATGTGCTCAGAACAGGCTTCGTATTTACACTTTGTTCAGATAAGATACTGACGTCTGCAGTACTTTCCTACATGTACATACCGAATGTGAGCTCAACGACAGTATGAACCTTTTCTTTTTATATTCATCTACATTTTATGTGCAAAGTGTTTTGGATTTGTGAGTGAGTGCTTTTGTTTGTATTTTTAGTAGCAACGTGATGGCTGCTGTTGCTCATGCTAACTACTCAGTTTCTTTTTCTTCTGTTATATTATTTATATAAAATGTACAATCACATAAAATTCATTATTTTCTGTGTGACAGGGAATGTAAAAATGATAGTTTATCAATACAGGTTACATCACTGCTGAGTTCATTGTTCTTATGGACAGTTTGTTCATTAAAAAACATATATTTTCATATCATATCCTAGAAAAAATACAGTACTTTTCATTCAAATTCAGCTACAAAACTGATTTTTAGTTTTGCTTTTTTCGCAGTAAGTTCTGTTATTTTAGGTTCGTATTTGGTTGAGGTTTGGATTTCCTTTAATGAAATATAAAGTTGAGTTGATTTTGCACAATCTGCAGTTTTGTGTGCTTCTATACACATCAAGGTTATATTGGTATCAGTGCACTTTACTCATAAAATGTTTTACAGTCCCGGTTTATTGCCCACAAACAACCAAAGGACGTGACAGTTCAGACATCGTTTGCTAGCAGCTAGCAGCTAGCAAACGTAGCAGGAACTCCTGCTTTTGCTGTCAGTTTGTTTGAGACTCTCTTTAGTTTATGTTCAGGAAGTGGAATCTGCATCTGTGAGCCTTTCAGATCCAGCTGAGTGTCAAAGTTAATATTTAGTAAAGCACTAATGCACCCTAGAGTTTTCCTTCCTGTTGAACAGGTGTGGTCCATACACAGGATTTTCATTATTTTGAGTTTCATTGGAAACCTTTAGTGTCTCACGAACCCTTAAATGCACTTTTAGTGTTTAGTGTTTTTCTGACCATGACCATGAATTAAAATGTTCTGGACTTTCTCAGCACAAGGTAGTCTACCTATTTAATGCAGAAATAATAACCATAATGATTGTATTCTGTATTTATTCAGAAGATTTTAAAACAAAAACAAAAAAAAATCTTAATTAAAACCTTATAGGACTGCAAAAAAAAAAGAATAATATACAGCACAATAAAGTAAGATAAGAAACAGGTGAAATAAACAAATAAAACAGAGGAGACGTATTTGCATCCTGTTTCCTTTACAACATGTTCAATTTAACTACCCGGCGCTTTATCAGTAAAATAAAACGCCTGTAATAGCCGCACCTTCTGATTGGCAGCAGGTGATGTCACATGTTTAAATGCTCGTCATTGAGGAAGTTAAAAGTCATTAAAAAAAAGAAGCGATACGAGCCAAGGAGCCAGTGACCTGCATGTTGGCTCAGTGCCGGTCTAGTTGCTGCCTGCAGGACTGGACATGCATACTGACAGAGTTCATCCTCGTGATAACAAAACAGGACGACGACACAGTTTTAAAGGGCAGCCGGCTCCCGAAGTGCTCACAATATCTGAAACTGTAGCGTTTTAACACTCTGTGCTCAGAAAGCTCGAAATACAGACGAAACAGTCTGGGACACACTCATGGGCTCAATGGGTTTATTTAATTAGTTTTGGGGCAAACATGGCAGTGAGGAGAAATGAAACTCTCTCAGAGAACCAGAAACTTTTTTTAAGGAACTCAGGAACTGTAGTTGCATTTTGACAGAAGGAAGCTGAGTCTAAATTTAGTTCTTGGCCATAGATCCTTCCCTCACATAAATCCCTGCTTCAGAGTCTGATCAAGTACACATGCACATTTTTCACTGCATTTTAAACGTGCATTTTACAGAAGCCCAAACCACAGGAATTTTGAAGCGTAAATGCAACCGTAAAAAGTTGCAAAAATACACCGCGGTCACATGACGTCACCACCACCACTGAGCTTCACACTGGTCATTTGAATTTGCGAGCTAACCTCTTCTTCAGAAGCCTTCAGGAAAGTTTGAGCTACAACAGTTTGCAGGATAAACCCAACGAGGCTGTGAAGGAGGACGAGTGAATAGACGAGTTTCTGTGTTCGACGTGAAGACATTTAATGTCCCAGACGACCTCTGTAGCCTCATTCAGCCACTTGTTAGCAACCGCTTATTTTGACACATTCAAAAGCCTCAAATCTCTTGAGTGTCGTAATTACTGACACATTTTATGTCATAAATGTGAAAATGAAACTTGAGCTTGTGTTAAACACAGATCTTATTTCAGGCATCGAACCAAAAACCCATTCAAGAAACCCCCTGACTTCCAGACGAGGGAACCAAACATGCTAACATGCTAACTCCCTTCCTGCAGCACTCTATGAGGATCTGGCATTGTTACAGAAGAAGATCCTCAGAGGGAATTTGAGACAGTTGAGCGTGATGAAAAAGAGCCAGAAGAGCTTTTCTAAATTAGGTGAAAAGGTGGTGTCAAGAGCGCAAAAGCCAAAAGCAGCTGGAGTCGTGGCTTTAATTTGATCCAAACAGTAAGAACACAACACAACAGTACTCGTTCCAACATCCAGGCCTGCAGGAGTTAAAATCTCATCCATATTTTCCGTCTCCGAGTACGTGCAGCCTGTGTGAGTCACTGTGTCATGGGATGCATCGAGCAGCATTGTGCTTTTCTCCGAAAACAGAAACATGTGGACGAGTCTGCGCTGACTGATGAACTGCACTCAGAGACAGCTGACATCTGGCTAACAATAGAAACTACACAAGAAGAATTTCATTGCTATAGGAGATCTCTAGGAAAATAAAGACAACTACGCTTACAGAGCGACTGCAGAAACAGATGGTGTATTTTAAAATAATATAGGCAGCTTTAAACGTTGTGTGTCACTTTTACATATAATCTTGCAGGTTTTTAGGTTCATTTTTCAGATATTTTGCCCTTATTGGATAGTGACAGAGAGACATGTGGGGCGGGAGAGAGGGGGGATGACAGGCAGCAAAGGGTTGCGGTAACGACTCATCATTATGGTACCAGGTGAGGTACTGAGGTGCCCCACATGTCAAGGTTTGACCAGATGGTGGTGCTAAAGGAAAAGTGATAGGATCACCAAAACTGTTACAGTTCATCCTGCACGAGACATTAATGTTTCTAAAACTTCAAATGGAGGAAGAGTCAGGGGACACCTTAAAAGTGGGTCTAGCATGGTTAAAAGGAACAACAAAACAGTGCTGCGGAGTGTTTGTGAAGGTCACAGCGCTGCAGCCTTTCTGTCTTCAAGCATGATTTGCAGGGACAAGAAGGTGTGTCACATTCCTGGTGATATTGCGAGGTGCAGAGTGCGTTTGTCCTCAGCCGGGTCAACATGACGTGATGTTGCAGGCTGGACTTTGGCCAAAGAGGCAGCGCTGCAGCAATGCCAGGAAGCAGCTCCACGCGGCTCAATTATGAATCAATACTTATCAAGTTAATAGATGGAGCTTTTTGTGAGTCATGCTAAACAAATACTAAAGCTTGTGTACTGGTTTGAACCCATTTTCTATAGAGTAGAATCTGACGAGCCAGCTAGCTTAATGTTATCTAAAAAAATAAGTAATTTAGTATTTTTGTGGACCTTTCCAGACCTTGTTGTTCCACACCTGCCCCTAGTAACCCCTTTAACCCCCCTTTCCCTCTGCCACTGTTGGACACGTCATGTATCATTTCCAATATAAGACTTTATCAGACTTTATACTCCGACTGGAGATTTTCTGAAGGTGCAGAAACTGTGCAGGAGAGCTGTAAACTTTTAATTGCTGTTTTAGGGCGGCTGACACATTTTCCCGACAGTCATTTGCCAAAAAAGAGGATGTACTTCATAGCTGTCTTGTTTCACTTCCTTATTAGTTTTTACACACAACTTTTCAACCCTTTTCACCCAAAACTCCCTGTTCAGACTCAACTTACTGCAATAACAGTGGAAGTGCAATTAGAAAATGTCTCTCTTCTTCCTTTTGCAACAGTGAAACATTTGTGATGTGAAGTTGTGGGTGGAACAAACTGCACAGATTCCCACAGGGGATGGGGGAGGAAGAAGGGAACACCAGGGGGGGGGGGGGGGGGGGGGGGGGGGGGGGGGG
>JAVQJL010035397.1:0-16127 GCA_036024295.1 Nannoperca obscura
TCTTGTTAGCTAGCGATCTCACGTTGCCCATGACAACGGTGGGGAGACATGGTTTATATTTCTTCCTCTCAATAATCGTCCGTTGTCTCTCTCTGGACTCTCTTCTTCGCTGGTTTTTCTTTCCCCTGCAGCCTCGGTGTGTTTCTCTCCAGATCTCCTGCGGGATGTCTGCAGATCTGGCCACCATGGCTGGCTTAACTTCAATCAGCTGATCCCGGGTGCCAACAAAAGCGGCCATGAAGTTGTTGTTGCGCTCAGCTGACTGCAAGTGAAAGTACCTCCAGAGCGAACAAAAACACCAAAAACCTCTCGACCAGCACATTTGTGGAGGGCACGACTCCAACAAGTCAACACCAAACAAAAAACCCATAAGTACAAAGTTAAATAACAAAAAGCTTTAAAAGAGCAAGTAAGATGAGCAACTGTATCGGGCAGCACGCACTTACAAGCGCATGCACACACGAAAATGCATGTTAAGCAAAACTTGCAGCTGGGATACCACATACAACTTCCACCCATGCAATTCCAAAAAATTTGAACTGTAAGCCCCAAACCAATTTATATATGAAACTGTTCACTCGTAACTCATTGCAGCATGGAAGACATTCCAATGGCATGGACTGCTAAACAGTGTACATATTTTAAAACAAAACAAAATTCAATCACCAGTAAAATATAATTTTCAATAGGTAAGTCTAAATTTCCTTGTGCTTTTTCTTTTATTCTCTGACTCAAAATAAACCTGCCTGTATCAAAGTACAGCAAAGTGACATACCTGTATCTTGTGATTGATGCAGATCATGTGGAGCAGTGCCTGTTTGTTACCTATTTTAGCATGAAATTGTCACAGTGCTGTGTGACATTCCTCAAGTTGTGGTATAATGATGCATAATTATGTTCTTCATGCCAGACAATGGAGGACGTTTTTTTTGTTGTTGTTTACAGCTTACAACAGCTGGTTAGCACACATAAATGACAAGTGATTTTCTGTACATAAAGTACTTGTACATTTACAAGAGGCATTACACAACACTTTATTTACTGTTAATTTACAGCTTTCTGAGGACTTGAATAAACTGACCACAATGCACATTATGTGCAAATTCATGATGAAATTCATTCATTTGTGAATCACTGATGCAATTTTCCATCATCATTATAGTCTCCCTCTGTCTGTTTATCTTTCATAATGTCTGTCTGTATGTCTAAAAGTCCATGCAGTTCTAAAAAGAAATATGTCTCTTCAAAATGTGTGTATATGGAGTTGCACATTCTACCAGTAATATGATGCATTTCTGTTTTTGTATTCATGTCATTCTTTTTCTTTTATAAACCTTGTCCAAAGTCAAACAGTAACTTTCTATGCATATACAAAACAAATCACAACATTTGGGGTGTGTGTGTGTGCTCTCGTACTTTTTCAGTAACCAATTTGAGTGTTAGACCTTGAGAGGAGGACATTTTTGGAAAGTGGAGATCTTTTGTCCAGTCCCTACTTCTACAAAGGGCTGTTTGAGGGTTAAGACTTGTTTTAATGGCTTCAGGGTTAAAGTTAGGATAAGGGTTTTGTATGTAGTTGTGATGGTATGGTTATGAGCTAGGGAATGCATTGTGTCAGGGATGATCCTCACAAGTGCAGTAGTACAAATATATGTTTTGTATGTGTTGTAATATCCTTCCAAGTACAATTGCGTGGGCAGTTAACATCAGGTCAGCTGTTCATAAGTTATCTTTAAGTATGCATGAATTAATTCTAATGTTTAATCATGAGGAATATAATTTCTGTCAATATATGTTTTTTCACATTGACCACCAATGTGTAAGAGAATTGGTGAGGGTAGCCTTTGTTAATGTATAATAGAGACTTGTAGCCTAAGGCTTGTGCAATAACAGAGCTTTAAAAACTAACAATCAAATATGCTGCAGAGTACAAATTTGGGGAACAAAAACAAATTAACTAAACAGAAGACTCAAAGGCCTGAAGAGAAAATTCAACCCCATCTAATAATGTCATACACATATCCAAATATACAGAATGTACAGTAATCTTACAATGTAATAAATACTATATAAAAAGGTAATAATTCTATCTCTGTCTGTCTCTCTTAGCCTGTCCAAACAAAATTAACACTCTTCCTCCCTTTATTCCTCTGTAGACTTGCTCCTCCGTGTTAATTGTCAAATCTGTAGCTGTTAACAGCAAAGGAGCTGCTGCAAAACTGACCATGAGGCCAGACAGGTGCCTGAGGGGAGGCAAAAGTACATTGGAAAGCAGCGTTGTCCTCAGATATGAATATCCTTAGTCTGAACATTACTCAGTGAGACCAGATGAGAGCCCTGGGTCAATATATGTCCCTTGACATATAGTGCAGTCAGAATATATAAAGAGCAGTGACAAATCTTTTAACGTGTTGGCTCTGTAGTGCAGGATTTATAATTTGAAATAAACCAAGACTATAAGGTTAAAGAGCCAACTGTTAGCTTTAATTTGAAGGTGCTTACATTAGGTGACTAACTTGTACAGTCAAGAACCTTGATTGTCTTGCCTGTAACCTGAGGATCATTGTCCAGCTGCATTGTCCTACTATTGCTACTATGAGTCTATGAGTCCTTTAATGTTTGTCCCATTTACATGGTTTGTGAAGGTTAAGGTTCTAATTGATCCAAATGACAAGATATTTATTTTCATAGACTGGCTTAATACAGGTTGCATCAAGAGTAACAAATACAAATTAGATTAAGATGATATGTTCCTGTTTTGAAAGGAGACTGCATCATTTAAAGGGTTTAAAGTGCTCTTTGGAGATCAACGGCAAGCTGCAGTTGTTCAATGGCCAGGTTTATAGGCTAAGCATTACAACAGTGGTTTCCAAACTTTTTTTTCCAACGCCCCCCTTTTGGAGGTAAAATAATTTTCAGCCCTACCCCCACCCCACAATACGGCAAATACTCTGGCTTTGACTGGTCTTGTTTTAATGTAGTTCACCGTGGCAATGATGTCTGTCATTTCATCGCTCAGTTCAGCGCTTCTCTGTGTATAAGGCAGTGCGTCCACTGCACATCAGGAGCGACACGCTTTGACGTGCTCTTGGCATTTGATGTTGCTTTGCATTAACTTGGTAGTCCTGTCACAAACTTGTCCATGCTAGTTGTGAAAAATTGTGTGTGCATTGTTTACATTTTTAATCGACCCTCCTCTGTGGTGTTTTTAAGGTTGTCAGAACTATAATTTGCGCCATCTGATGGAGGTAACTTGACAGTGGAAACAGTGTTTACAGTAGATTGTGATTCTTACTACAGCTGCTTTTGGAGGACGAGTATTGAAGGAACTCGATGACAATTCTTACTCTGTGTGCATTACTCCATTTTCATTACTGCAGAAGTCATTTTCTAAAAGTCAGTATTTTGTTGTAAACTTTCATGATGTTCTTCTGATTATCATTCCATTATTTGAACCACCTTAGAGTTTTTCCATTCCTAAGATTCGGCTCTTCTGGTACTATTAACAGAGCACTGTGAATGACTTCTCACATGGTAAATCTGTTGGAAAAGTTCTGAATCCTTTTTGCTGGATAGATGATGCTAAATGTAATTTGCAAATAACATCGAAAAATGTGAGTTGATGTTCAGTAAATGCCTGAAATTCCTCTCTTCTGTCTGTTCATTCTCTCATAGGTCCATTGCTGTGTGATGGTCGACTGACACACCTCCTCTTTCCTCTCCTCCTACTCTTGCGGGCTCCCCTACTGTTTAGCTTTGGTGAGCGCACCTGCCCCAATAGCTGCCGATGTGAGGGGAAAACTGTCCATTGTGATTCAGCTGGCTTCTTAGATGTACCAGAAAACGTATCAGTAGGCTGCCAAGGCCTCTCCCTGCGCTACAATGAACTGCACACCCTGCTACCGTATCAATTTGCTCACCTCAGCCAGCTTCTATGGATATACTTGGACCACAATCAGATTTCAGCTGTTGACAGTCGAGCATTCCAGGGGGTCCGCAGGCTTAAAGAGCTAATACTGAGCTCCAACAAGATCACATCACTGCACAATTCAACATTCCATGGAATTCCCAATCTTCGCAGTTTGGACTTGTCCTACAACAAATTAGAAATCCTGCAACCAGGTCAATTCCATGGCTTACGAAAACTACAAAACCTACATCTACGCTCAAATGGTCTCTCCAACATCCCAATTCGAGCATTCCTGGAGTGCCGAAGTTTAGAGTTTCTGGATTTGGGCTATAATCGAATCAAGGCTCTTACCCGCACCACCTTTTTGGGTCTACAGAAGCTGATGGAGTTGCATCTGGAACACAACCAGTTCTCACGGATCAACTTTTTTCTGTTTCCACGCTTAGCCAACCTGAGATCACTCTATCTGCAGTGGAACCGCATTAGGGTGGTCAACCAGGGCCTTCCGTGGACTTGGTATACAGTGCAGAAACTTGATCTGTCTGGAAATGAAATCCAGACCCTGGACCCAGCTGTGTTTCACTGCTTGCCCAACCTTCAAGTCCTCAACCTTGAATCCAACAAGCTGTCCAATGTGTCCCAGGAAGCAGTGTCAGCATGGATCTCATTGACCTCCATCAGCCTTGCTGGGAACATGTGGGATTGTGGAACTGGCATATGCCCACTTGTGGCTTGGTTGAGGAATTTTCGTGGTAGTAAAGACACTACTATGATATGCAGTAGCCCAAAGTATCTCCAGGGAGAAAAAATTATGGAAGCCACAAGGAACCATGGTATTTGTGAGGAAACTGATTACATTCTGACTGAAACACCCTCACCAATGTCAGAGCTAATTTCTGAAGCCACAGCTGAACCAACCTTTGCCCCTACTAGCGGCTCTCCACCTATGCCACCAACCAGCACCTTTGCTCCTCTCCCACCATTCAGACCTCGACCTATTCCTCACCCTACCTTTCCAGGGCATATGAGCAAAGACCCAAGAGACTCAGTTGCTCGCACTCGACCAACTCACTTACCACCACCTGAGATAGAGCACATGACTCTACACAAAGTGGTGGTGGGAAGTGTGGCACTCTTCTTCACCATGTCCCTACTCTTGACAATTATCTATGTGTTGTGGCGGCGCTATCCAGGGGCAACCAGATTGCTGCAGCAGCGATCCATGGTGGGGCGGAAGCGTCGCAAAAAGAGTCCAGAGCCTGAGCAGAACCTGAGCTCCCAGCTCCAAGAGTATTACATGAGCTACAACCCTGCTGCCACACCAGAGGCATTGGAGGTGCTAGGCAATGGCACTGGTTCCTGCACTTGCACAATTTCTGGCTCCAGGGAGTGTGAGGTATGATCCATCGCATCAGCCTAAAAATAAAAAATCAAAATCAAAATACAAAGGCTGAACAGAGAGGTAAATCCTTTATCACGTATGCGCTGTATAAAGACACTGTTGAATCACAGTTAAGCTCCCTTGACTCTTTGTTCATAACACGCTTCTTAATCTTAAATGTCTCCAATTATTCAGGTTTTACTTTTAAAACCTTAAAGTGGAAAACAGAAAATTACTAATCTGATCCAGGGAAAGCAATCCACAACATGGGTTCATTATTTGAACAATAATGCAATACCAAACTATGAGTTCTCTGAAGATAATTGAGTGTAGCTTAAATACTGTGTAGCAGAAAAGCAATTACTCTTTGTATTATTTGTTATTTAATATTTTACTAAAGCTACACTTTTGCAAATGTTCTTCATGGTATGTAAACTTAAGAGACCATGAATAATTGGATAACTATTTTGCAGACATCACTCTACATCAGCATGGCATGCCTCATATGTGTTTTAAGCTCTTTGTTTGGGGTGTGTGTGTGTGTGTTTAGGGAGGGTTGGAAGGGGGGTGCACTGGTACTTTAAAGTGTGTCCACAGAACATATTTCTCTGGGAATGTTTATTTTATTGAATTCAAAACTTCCAAATTGCCATTACTCTATTCAGTTTGTAAGACACAACATAATCAATGTGTGCAGATTTACTATATACTAGCTACTGATTGAAATTTAACCATTTTGAAATCACAAAGTGAGAGAAGTTGCTTGAGAGGCCTTAAATACAACAGAAAATGGAACATGTTAACTTGTTGAACTGTGAAGGTGCACTTTAACTGCCCTTAAGTATTAATTGAATTTCTTCCTCAGTTTTGTTAGGAGATGCAAGAGATACAGAGGCAAAACACTACTGTAATCCCAAAGTTTATGATATTGTTTAAATGTGGATCCCTGTGCTGTGATGAGTATATTTATAAAACAGGGTAATTACAATCATAAGCTTGAAAACCTTTAGACAGATTAACCAATAGGTTTTACAGAGATCAAAGGTTGCCTGAAATATTTTGTTTGCTAAATATTAAAATATATAAAATATTATAATAATAATGTTAAATATTAGACAGCAACAACATATCTGACACCAAAGGGTATATTACCACCTCAAACTGTAACTTCACTATTATTTACAATAAGTTATGGCACTGGATAACGTGTTAGAAATTAGCTTATGGCTTCTGACATTTATATTGTGATTATTTATATTCCAAATTAGCATTTGATGTATTTTTTAAGAAGATAAATACATTACATGTTCCAAGCTTGTCATTTATGTTCACTTAATTGCAGCTGCCATGCTCTATGCTAAATATAATATAGTATGTCATAAACAAATTCACAGTATGACATGCCGAGGTTTAAGATCCAGGCTTAGACAGTGGTATGTACAGTCATGTGCCTTTTAGTGTTAGTCATACATCTGGAACCAATATGCAGTTGCTACAAAACAAAGCGGTGTTCTGATTCCCTCTTCTAACACTGCAAGTATTTTTGTAGCAAGCAGTATCAGTGTACTGTCTCACTCCACATAACCATATTCCAAATCTCATCATCTCAAAAACAATGTCTCCTGTTCATCATCACTGACAGCTGTCTACAGTAGTTTGTTGGACATGGGGGGAACTACACTATGGTTTATTTCACGTGTTTCATAATTAAGAAGCTGGTATAAGCCTGGTTTAGTTTGATGAAAGTGCCATCTTGCTGGCCGACACAGCTGGCTGTGACTTTCATTATGGCTCTAAACAGCACCAGCTGTCCCTGTGGATGGCAATGTACAATAACAAAAGACAAAACAGCCCATTTACCCTGCTGTGGCTAGGATTCTGTGAGGTATTGTCAAGACTGGCACAGAATTGTGTCAGAGCCCTGCCGGAAACAGTTCTCTGTCTCTTTTACTTGTTCCTGAAGGTTTTAGGGCTGGAAACTCCAAACTTAAAAGCTCACAAAAGGACAGGTAGACATAATTTACTCTGGTTGATTAGAATTCTGTTTAGGTTGAAGTTGGATGCAGCTGTGCTGGGAGTTTGCCGACATCACCAAAATCCATTAAATAGGCTGTAGGATATAAGATTGCTCGTTCACACAGAAATGTGTCTGACATCACCTGTTCCAGCAATCACATCTCACACACTAATTATCTGTACCTAACACATATAATGGTCACAAAATAAAGAATGTGCAGATTGAGCACTGGTGCACTTAGTTCTAAATTCGAATCCCATTAGAATTATTTAAGAGTATCAATTGTTCTGGTACTGAGTACTGGTAAGGGTTAGTATCGATACTGTTCTGCATGTATCAATAAAATCCTAACGATACCCATCCCTATTCATCGTTATTTTTATGATAGATGGTGAAAACTGAATTAGAACATATGCAACTTATAAATTGATACTTTTATGGCATAAACAATCACATAAAACAGTCTAAGAAATCAGCACTAGGTAACTGAGATTTTGATTGTATCTTGTGGGACAGAAAAAAACTGATTTACCAATTCACCGTCTCTCTCTGGTGTTTTCCTCGAGCACTCCCTGCCTTGCAGAGATACTGTGCCTGTACCGCTCTTCTCTTCAGACAGCTTTGAAGAGAGAAGGATGTCACACAGCCAGCCACAGCGCTTACTTTGCATGTCCCCTGGCTAATTTCCCCTCCAGTTCCGTTCCACTTGACAGGCGTTCCACCAAAAAACATTTAGAAGAACACTTTCATTTTCCGCTCCCTCTCCCCTTTACCTCATCAGTTTTAAAGAACCATTAAGAGCTTAAGTGCAAGCAGGCTTGCACCGCGGAGAGCAATCTCAATGAATATACAGTAGGTCTCATATCCAAGATTCCAGTTAAATTGTTTGCTCTCTCACTTTTTTCCCCCAAATTCTCCCTTCCTGGCACGGAAAGAGCAGCTTTTAATGTGCATCATGAAATCCTCTCTGGCCGTAAATTATTGAATTCATTATTTGTGTGTTCAAGCAAGATAGAATTTTAAAAGAGTGAATTATTAAGAGGTCTTTATAGTTTATAGAAAGCTTTCTGTTTCTGTTCATTGCAGTTTCTAAACTCCCAGCATGTTACATTTGAGTGGGAGCTACATCATGTTGATCCTATAAGCCAATAAATGAACCGCTATTAATGACAACATGGGGCTAATGAGGGTAAGATACATGTTTTTCACTGCTTGGCTCAAGTGTTTTCTCCGGCTGATAAAACAGAGAAAAACTGAAAACATCTCAGTTTATCATGATTTAAAAATGTGGACGTGAGCACAGCTGCTTGGACGACAATGCTGGCAAACCCCTTGGTGAGAAGTATTTCCACTTATTCAGTGCAACAACCTCTTAACTATCTCACAGGGGCAATTTCATGCCCTCTTCCCTCGATTGCTGGGTCATCCTCAAAAGAACTTCTCCCTGCAGAGGCTGTTTGGGACGATGATGCATGTGTTGAAATCTACTAAACGTGGCTCTCCACCCCAGGCACTCCTCACCATCGCATACGCAGAAATACAGCCATAAAAGCTCAACACAAAACCCAATGAGCAGTGTATTATTAGCAGCATCTGGAGCTTGGCCCCTCAGCTAAGGCAAATGGGGATCTTCTGTTTTACTGGATATCACAACAAAAACACAGAGAGAGAAGATTCTATGGCAGATATTTTAAAGTGTGTGTTTGAGTTTTAGACTAAAAGGGGGAAAACAGCTCAGTGGCACTTCATATAAAAGACCCACCCCCTCTACTGCCCTAAATTGAATTGTATAATCCTACATGCCCCCCTTTTCCTCTTGCCATGGGCTTTGGCAGCCGCTGTATACTTCATCCTCAGATAACAGTAGCATCAACCCACCCACCTTCACTTGTTCTGTCAAAAACACACAAACATCTAACAGTCTATATAACAGCAAAGCTGGCACGAATGCATATGTACTAAAATGTGCAGATACTGAATGGGAATAAGTGTAAATAGCAGTATAGTGCAAAGTGTAAGTAATTAAAATGGACAACACACCTTCCTACACACACTCACATGGTCTCTTTATAAAGTGCATTCCGGCAAAGAACTAACTGACAGCTGTTTTGATATTCAAAATTAATTGTTAAATCAATGTTTAGCAAAAGAAAGAAAATAAATTACCTAGATCCAGCTTCTAAATTAGTAGGATCATGTTCTTTGTCTTATGTGATAATACATAGAGAGTAAATATTTTGGGTTTACTATCTATTTGGTCTATCTGGCTGTTTGAAATATCAGTCAACGTGAAGATGTCACCTTAAGTTTTGCAAAATTGTGATGACTTTTTTCACCATTTTATGCATAGTCCAGTCCATACTGACCATGAAGCAATTCCATTTTGTCTCAACTAGTTCACCCAATGCTAATATGGGGCTTTAGCAGTCTGAGTTAGTCAGATCAAGTTGGTTACACTGTTTTATGTGCTACGCGTTTCTCCGGACAGTATTTTCTTGTGGAGGATGGACACCTCCTGTTAGTTGTATTGCCGTGACGAGAAACCGGCAATAAACCTACATGCAGATACCAGGATGAGGACATGGCTTACTCTTGCTAGCCAAATCAAGTGGCGTTTTTTAAACTTCATGTAAGCTTTAGAATGCATTTTTCACAGAACCAGGACTGTGGATTTTGTCCCCCATTTCATACAGAACAGGGACATTACTGATTGCAGCATTACTTTGCTCTATCAGCGTACATATGACATAGGCCTACGTACGTATGTACAAACAAATCAAAATCTATGCCTCTTCCCTCAAAATGTATTTGCTTATTGTCACTTCACTTGGATGATAAAAGAAACAAGATTAAGTCTACAGCCATGCTAGCGGCTCTGTAAGGCTGTATTTAGGCACAGTAGTGCTTTGAACTAAATGCTAATACTAACATGCTGATTTTAAGCTATGTTTGCTTGTTCACTATTTTAGTGCATGTTAGTATGCTAACGTTTGCAAGTTGCAAAATGCACTAAACACAAGGCGCAGTTGAGGCTGATGGGGATGTCATTAGTCATAAACCAAAGTATTTGATAAACTGACTCTTTGACCTTATGATGGTGCTAGAGGCAAAGTTAAAGGATCACCGAAGTGATTACAATTAATGCCGAGGAGGACATGAATGCTAGTACCAAAGTTCATGGCAAGCCATCCAGTAGTTGTCGGGACAATTCAGTCTGGACCAAAATAGTGGACCGGCTGGCTGCTAGCATGGCTAGAATTTGTGTAGCAGAACATCATCTTGCAACCTCTTAGATTGGACATTTGGAGGAGTTTTGAAATCCAGGTTGGGAGCCACTGGACTAAATGATCAATCATTAAAAATAATCCTAATTGATAATGAAAAGAATCATTAATTGGAACCCCAGTGTAACATTCTACTCCTACAGGGAATGAGCATACACACCCATCAACCCATTTGTCTTATTTAAGCTTCCCTTGGAGCACTTATGATTCCTCATTTGCAGTTTTATCACTGAGTGTGAGCCAACTGAGTTTAGACAATGTGGGAAAATAAGCCTGTAGGAAATCAGCTGGAATCAAAAGAGGAAATAAGGAGGCGTCATGCCATTCCAAGTGCTATTTATATCAATGAGAGGTTGGTGGATAATGTGCAATCAGGCAAAAAGTGGCATGACATCACCTCTATGCAGGGAAAGCAGGGCTGCAGCTCCTCAAGGATGCTTACAGCAATGAACAGTTTACCCTATTAAGGATTGAGACAAAGCTGTCTCCCCTCAACATACTCAATACTGTGAGGAGGTGCAAATGGAAGCCCTTAAATGCTTAATTCTTCTCATGTTTTCATAAATTTCATAAAGAACCTTTAATAATTTAGGCTATGTAGTAACTTGGCAAAACTCAATTAAATTTTATTTATTCATTGTTTTGTGCTCCAAGGCCTATTAGGTTAAAAATCATGTGCATTGAATACAAGTTGGAAAATATTTTCACACCATGTTTTTTTGTTATCAAAAGATGTTCAGGACATTTTTTTGCTTATTCTTCACTACCTGCTTTGTGCTACAATATTGATCCTATTTTGTGCTTCATCGTAAGATGCCAGTATTATCAGAATCGTATATTATTGCAACTGTTGTAAAACATTGTCTATATTTTATGGCCTTGTCTTGCTTTGATCTTCTTGCCGTATGGAGCTTGCTGAAAACATACTGTGTTTGCAGTTTGTTTATTTTCCTCTTGTCACATGAATTTTAATTTCACAAGGCTCTAGCCCTTTTCTGCAAAGGTTTGAATTATTAAAGTGTGGTTTTCAGAAGAGACATTTCGGCAGATCACATATTTTTGAATGGTGCCCAATAGGCACAATGTTAGTTTCCTGGAATCAGGCAGCAGCCACAGCCCCCCACGAAGGCCACTGTTTTCTGTAGAACAGACCAACAGAGCCTAAAGTTGCTCTTCTACTTAGATTGACCCCTGCTAGTTTGAAAAGTTTGTATGTTATGTCTTTAAAACAGAGGGAAAAACATTTAAGAAAGTTTAGTTTTCTCCTAAAGTTCTGACCATCATGTTTTTTGTATTTAGTGTACAAGAAAACTGGATTACCAGGCCTGTAAGCCTCATATAACCAGTTGTTTTCATGCACCATGACACCACATGATGAACAGGTTAGTAAAAGTTGCCTTACAGAATTAACAACTCATACATTGGAATATTTCTTCAACAACATGCCAAGAAATGCCAAGTGAATGCCTCCAACCACTACTGCAACTTCTGCATCGACTAAAAATCATGTAGGTGGGACAGATACACATACACTCACTGCTGATTTGTTTGGGCAAAATAATAACCCCTCCTACACAGATCTGAACAATTTGAAGATGTCACCGAGGGATGAAAATAATGATAAACATGAATAATAATATTATTATAAAAATAATAGTTAAAGCCCTGCATCATATGACCACATTGTCATACACACTGTAATACATAACATTGTATCACCAGGCCAAGTCATATTACGCCAAATAAAACTTTAATAGCTTTTTACACACTATGACACACTATAGTGTAGTTGTAAGCATATAAAGACATTTACTTTACTTTACAGATACTTTACAGGTTAGAGTTAAACCTGTAATTAAACAATATTTGTGTAATATCTTTTCTTCTTTCACATAATCCCCCCCCCCCCACCCATCAGTTCTTGTAAAAATGAATCACATGAGAAAGCCTTTAAGAGGTTACCCCTCGTGAACCTTACAGTTACTTCACGTGCTAATACAACACCACATACAAGCCATTTAAATGGCAAGCCTGAGGTTCTACATTGCAGATCTACTGTGGGAATGACAACAATGTATAGGTGGTACTTGTATGTAGAAATACTCTTATTAGATCTTATGCTGTAATGTTTTTTCTCTGTTTATGCATTTTAAGTTGTTGCAGTTGATTGGGCAGTTGGTGATTTTCCTTAATAGGTAACAGTAAGTCAATGTGGCAATTGTAATTTTTATTTTTACATTAACATACTCATCAGATCCAAGACTTTACAGTGTATAGATTTTTATTCTAATAGCTTGGGATTGATCTGGTTGGCTTTGATAGTGTTTTTATAACAGGGCGCTTGAAAAGTTCAAGGTATCACATTCAGGATTGTGATATCATTTGCATTCCATTTTCTGTTAAATGTCACATTACGCCTGCTATTTATTAACAGTTGAGAATGACACTGTCACTAGTAGCTGCAGTAGGAATGCTAATTGTACAACTGCACCCTCTGGCAAGTGTCAACAGCCACTCCAGTGGGAAGGGGGAGGGAAATTAAAAAGATGTCTCCTGCAGCTATTTGGCAGTACTTTAGGATCAAGTCCTATTATATTAGAAAGTCACAGTTGATTTGGAATATGTGAACAGGATTTGCATGAAGAACTTAAATAAAGGATACGAAGACAACAATCAAATGCCTTGTAGTTTCTACTGTTGTCTAAAGACATTAAACGCAACAAAACACATTTCTGTTACTGGCACTGCTTCAGCGTGGCAGGGTTCTGCCTAAAATGAAGTAAATTAATTAATTAAGCTAAACATAATTGAAAAAATAAAAACTTAATTAAACATGCTTGTCCCCTTGGCCAGAAAACTAGAAACTAGAGGCCCAGTAGCCTGAATACAAAACTGTGTTCGTGTTTTGTTGGATTAAGAGGAGTGCTCAGCAAGAGTCCTGTTATATGTAGCATGTCTCTACCAACCCTTAGAGACATCTAATTTTGTATGATGTGAGCTTTGTGATGTCATGTTTTATCCTCTCTTATCCAAGCCGGGAAACTAATGAGTGAACATGAATATTTAGCCTTCACAGTTACACAAAACATTATAACTGACACATCTATTTTTGCAATACTGAGATAAAAATTACATATCATCAGATAGGGAGGCAGTTTCATGAAACAACTGATACAATTCAACCCTGATCCTTATCAAACCAACAGAAATTTTGACAAGCAACCTTTTGATCAGAATGTCAAAGCCGTTTCAGACCTGGGGGTGGGAAAGTGTTTGAGTAATGCTTCCCCCCTCTTTCAACAGGTACCGAAAACACAACTGAATGAGGCACCTTTCACTCTGAGCCTGGTCTCCTGTGATTTCATATAATTTGCACCACTGTATTCAAATGCAAATGCCCTGTGCACAATATGTGAGAAAATTGTTTTTTGCAGAGTGGAAGAATAGAATGAGATGAGTAAATACAGGTTGTTCTTTGGAACTGAAATAGTCATGTGAATAGGCACAAATCAGTCATCGTAATAATAAATCCAATACATCGGTTCGTATTGGAGATTACAATAGAATTGAGATTTAAGACCTCCGTTGGCCAGGTCAATAACGTGATCATTGCTATCTGTCTTGGTTTTCCCAGAACACATGTAATTCGCTGCAGTCTACTCCTAAAGCTGTTTGTTAACTATCAAAACTGCCCAACGAAGAATAATATAATATCACTTTAACAGTTTTGTTAAAATAATAACACTTCAGCTAACAAATATTTTTAGACTAACACAAACGTGGATGAGTAGTATTCATGAACTACAAGGGAGACAATGGTTTGATCAAAAGTTTGATTGAAAGATTTGGGCTCCCACTCACGCCACACCTTCACCTATACAGATTAATGCTCTTTCACCCACATAAATCATTCAGTGGTTGCACTGATTAGGCATCAGATAAACACTACAACAGCTCAGTGCACCTTCTGTTTGTATTTGTGAGCCTTTTTTTCGGTTGCTTTAAGACTAATTTTAGCAAGCACAACTTCTGCTACTGTTATCTCATGAGACAGACCCTGCTGGGGACTACTTCCATAGACTCAAAATACTTAACTGGATTTCAGTCCATCTGAAATGCTTCTCGGGTGGATTGAACCAGAGCTTTTTTGGAGATCATACAGGTATCCAATCCAACCAAGACACATACAGTGACTAAGTGTAAATGAGGTCAATCAATCAATCAAAATGTATTCAATGTGCTTTACAAGCAACTGTCAAAACTTGGGATGTTAAAAATGGATTTAGAGCATAATGACACTGATGGCATGGGCTAATTTCCAGACTTGTAAAAGCTAGTTAACCTTGAGCTTAACCCTTGTGCTACCCTGTGGAGAAAGCACTGGGTCAAGACAATGGGCCACTGGGTTAATATGACCCGGCAAGGTAGCACAAGGGTTAACCAAAGCTGTTTGGTTCCTTGTTTTAAAGCTGCTTAAACCATAACTTCAACCCCAACGTGCAAGCAAAACTGTTACCTACATAAAATGACTTGTTAGCCTACTTTTTCAAATAGCAAACTGGGAGGTGGTGTGTCCAACTGATTACCAAATTTTACACTTTTATGAGGCTGTAGTGATGGTAATGCATAGTGAACACAAGAAAACTTTAATTGTGTCCCTTGAAATACAACGCCACCAAATCTGTACAGCTGACACTGAGGAACTGGGTGATTAAAAGTATTTGTTTTGGACGAAACCTTTGAACTGCCCCTTTTTCTATCTGGTTCACTTTATTTCCAGCAAGCTGTAACACTGACATCAAAAAGCTATCTTCCACTCACCAACAGCTCTGCATGGTCAAAATCAATTACTAAAGACACGGTATATACAGTATGTAGACTACAGCAGTATTGCATCATGCATAAACAATGGCCTGTTTGAAAGGCTTCATTTGAGTTGAATGATTTCTATTTAGCCTCAAATAAAATGAGATTGTGTCAATATCATTCTAGACAGAATATAATTAATCATCTAAAAAGGTTTTTATCATGATCATTACATTGAGTCTATTTTAATTTACATCTTTGTCTCTTACTGATGCCAAAAAATTCCTGCAACCACTGGCCAAAATACTGTCCAGTAGAAATAATGGAATAATAAAAGTGTTTACAACAATTCTAGCATACTTAATCATATTAAAATGCATTGTATTGCATTGAGAAAGGCCAGAACTGAATTCCATTAAGTCAACAAGTGCAGATTTTGATTCCATATAAAAATGTTTACTGAATCACTGTCTGAAGGTAAGATATTGTGTAAGACTAAACACAAGCTGAAAAGACCTGCTGCTGCAGATTTTTGCACTATACTATATGAAATCCCAAACCAGAGAGTTCCCCTGTGTGGTTTTGGTAATGTGTTATTCATGCTTATAAAAAGTTGATTCACTAGCAAGGAACACACCCTCCATATGATACGTTTAAAGGATTTATTGAACATGGTACATTTAGAATGTTTGAATATTGCTGTTGGTTTGGGGAAGCTTCGTGGGGACG